>VDFB02373464.1:0-12664 GCA_007258455.2 Sequoia sempervirens
CATGATTATGGAGACTAGGTAAGGTAATGTCTAGAAATGTTGCTATAATCTCATATTCTTGTTATGTTGTATGGTCATCATGATTACTTAGTATGATGTCCTCTTCTTTAGTAGGGGTATGTCTAATAGGAGAGGTAAGAGGAGAGAAACAACTTTGGTTTTCAAAACTTTCATCAATTGGTTCTTTTAACACTATAATATCTTTGTCACAAGTGTGAGAGATAATAGGAGAAGAAAAAATGTGATTTTTATGATTATCCGATGTTTCTTTCACCAAACAAACCTCATCCACAGAATGGAAACTAGGAGAGGGATCTATGACGAACAAAAAGAGAGGGGAAAAGACCTAATATTCATATGCACTTAACAAAACTTTCTTACAACACGCAATAAGATCTAAAAATAGTACATGAATTATGATAACTATAGAGTTTTGTAATGAAAACATGATGTAATGATTATTCTACAAACTTGAAATGTAACTATGCTAAAGCAAATATGCAAAATATGAATGGAATTTTTTAGATTTTAAGGATGACAATTGACTGATTATGATATGTAACAATATGAGAATGCAAAGTTGAAATTAAGCCATGCATAAAATGAGCTAATTTAGGCTATATCTAATGAAATCCATGTTACAAAAGCTTATCCAATTGATACAGGTAGTTGATGGCAGCAAACAGAAGCTTAAAAATAGGGTTTTCAGCTCTGTAAAAGGCAATTTTAGGGTTAAATAGGGACTAAGTTGCCCAAGGTGGTGAATTAGTCCCAGTAGGAACTTTTTTCAGATTTTTCAATTTTTTTATGGATTTTGACAGTCTCTGTAATGTATAATGTAGACCTAAGATGTAAATGCAAAATTTCAGAGATTTTCAATGATTTAAGATGTGAAATTGCAACCTATTATGCACTTTCACTAATGCAAAACTTGAAACCCTAGAATGCAACTTAACAAAAGCAAAATGCAATGCAAGTTAAGTCTAGGAGAATGATGGACTCCAAAATCAGAAAAGAAAGTATTCTAAAGTTGGGTTCACAAAAATGTGGACACCAATTTTGGGTGTCCAAAGGTTCTCTAACACTTCTAGGGTTTTTCACCTAAAAGGAGAGAGATGGGCCAAAATGGGCAATGTCTACACTCAAGATTAATGTGAAATGGATGTAAGTTGCCTAAATGTGATATTTAAATGCAACAAACTAATTAAAATAATGACTTATTGATGTTAAATCCAAGAAATGTGAAGTGCTAGAAAACACATTGTGATATGCAAACATGTGATAAATGACCTAGAAATGTAAACAAAACTAGACAGAAAGTTATGAAACAAAATGTGTGCACCTGGAGGTTGAAAAAGGATGGTATGAAGGCTTGGAATCCTAATGAAATCGATGCAAAAGCCGACTGGGACACTTGTGCCAATTTGGGCGACTTAGTCCCAGATCTAGAAAAACTAGTATGGAGTCTTTTTCTGCCAAATGGGTACTAAATCTGCAAAAATCATTGAAAGGAATGTACAGTGGGACTAATTCACCATCAGTGGCAACTTAGTCCACTTTTGTATTTCTAAAACTTTGAAAGGGGAAACAAAATCCCTTGGTCTACACTTTGATTCTTTATAGGTGTCTGCTTCTGAAACTCTGATTTTCAAGCCTCAAAGTGACTTTTTGTTGATATTTTGGCTTTGAAAGCAAGGAGAAGTCTTCAACAAGTCTTTAACCTAATATTCAATAACTTTCAAACCCTCAAAGTGCCTAAATCTGCAAACACACAATGAAAGAGAGAGAAATGGTGAATGTTAGGGCATGGGTGTTTGCCTTGGTCAAACCCCTTTTTAGGTCATTAAACCAACATTCATAAGAAATAATATAATGAAGCATAAAACAATGGAGTTAATACATTGCCATGATGATTGATCTTGAATTTATACAATAATAGTTAAATAATCTTCCCTTTTTCATGTCTTAGGAAGTTAATGACTTAGAATGCTAAAACCCTAGCTTGCTTGACTTAAGAACATGATAAATAATGATGAGTTATGAATTAGGGTTTAGAGGCTTGTATTTATAGGAAATTCACCTTATTTTCTCATTAATTGGATCCCTAAGGCCGACATGAAGGAGGAATAAACTTAAATTCCAAAATTTCCACTCAAACCTCAAAAATAGGCCAAATTGGACTAAGTCACCATGTTGGGTGACTTAGTCCCACCTAGCAGGGACTCATTCACCTAGATGGGTGACTTAGTCCCAGAGGGGCCCTTTTGATAGCTGGAGTGTTAGGGAATGAGAAATTTTAGTTCTTATGTTGATTTCATCGAGTATTTGATCAAATTATACCTTGGGATGCACAATATGGGGTCATAGGGACCTATTAATGATGATGTAAAGGTCAATCAGGGCTTGTGATGCAAATTTCAATGTGAATGTGTGATTAAATACACTTTACAACACTAAAATGAGGTCCACTTAGCCTAGAAAGGCACAACATCCAATGTGAATGTGTAGGAAACATTGCAACACTAGATTAGAATTAAGTTTAATTCACAAGCCTTCTAGATTGATGTGAGAATGACATTAAATACATTTTATAACATTGGATTAGGGGAAAAGTAGGTCCATTCAATCTAGAGAAGTGTGAGAGTCTTTTACAACACTTTACAACACCTTCACAACACATCGTTAAATGCAATTTATTTAGTTTGCAAGGGTCCAAGACCTAGTGTGGATGTGAAAAACACCTCACAACACCAAATCAAGGCCTCATTAAGTCCAATTTGTCATCAATTAATCCAAAATCAAGCAAGCAAAAAGGGATACCTTTTTCATGTCTATAATAGTTAAAATACCCCTTGCTTAGGTTGGCATGTGTAAGCTTTCACATCTCTCCATTTACTCTAACCACTTTTTAAATATTTAAAAATAAACGGCTAGGGAAAACTTCTTTGATGAAACAATTGATTTTGACAACCTTGTCGGGAGCCGACTGAGGTTTTGAAACCACTGTAAATTTATGAAATGCTTTATCTCTAATGTAATCTTCTTCATATTACATCTTGGAAAAAAGTCTTTGATGATAGGTTTGCCATAGGAAGAAAAATAATTTTTGATAACCTCATCGAAAGTCGACAAAGGTTTTGAAACCTCTACAAAACTTTGAGATAACTTTAACTTTGACTTCATCAAAACTTGCAAAAGTTGTGACAAGTACTTCAAGTTTCAACAAACTTCTCAATTTAACTTGAAAAAAGATTGAATTCAACCTAGATAAATTCAACTTAAACTTTAAAGTATTGAGTGGGGACGAGGTTGTGACAACCTAGACAGGACTTGACGAGGTTTTGAGAACCAATCTAGAAAGACCAAAAACCTTTACTTAGGCAAAAATTTGTATGAGAGAATTTCACAGGGGGTCAAAAACTATAGTAACACATCCCAAATAATTTTTGAGATGACAATGAGTGGATGCACACTTGGACTTTATCTCATTAATATCTATTGTATTCATACTTGTATCTACACAAGGCTCGATCCACAAAGGGTCAATATTCCTAAGTTTTCCTTTATTAAACACTTTCCGACTATATGGAATTTCTAGTATAACCTACCTCATAAGAAATTCAACACCATGCAAAATCATATGCACTAGATTGGAACCTTATCTTTGGATTCATGAATTGATTCAAATAATTTCTTACTATTTTCTTCTACATCCAGAAGAGTGTCATCCTACACATTTTCCTCTTTTGTTCCATTCTCATATTGAACATCTTCTTGATGTGCTTCTTCTATAACATTATTTTTTAGAGCTAGCATATCATCATGCATTGCTTCTTTACTATCCATAGTTAGACCTAATCTTTGTGCCAAATCTGCATCCTTCCCCATAGTTTCATTCTGGAGCCTCTCAAGATCATCTTGATCTCTAGTCATAAGGGTAGTTACCCTTTGCTTTGTTTGGAACTCCTTATTGTACACCTGATCCAATGTGGCTTTATGTTTATTCAAGAGGGGTGCACTAACCTTCTTCAAAGAAAAATATCTTAACTTTGCTTCTTCATCAATGGCTTTCTGTCTTTTGGCATATAGTACATTTTTCAGCTCTGTGCAAGCAATTAATTTACAATATCCTTCATATTTACTTCAAAAGTAACAATGTATTTTACAGCTACTTATCCTATAGTTGTTGGATGTTTTGGTTGTGTTGTTGGTATGTGGTTGTCATTGATGTCAACACTATTAGCATTAATGTCTTATGAGTTGTATATGTCGAGGATATTAAGAAAATTGTAATGAAATAAGTTGTAGGTTGTCAATTGTGAAGTGAAGTTCAACCTATCGATGAGTTCTATACATTGATGATCAGATGTTGTGGACTAAAGGGTTTGTTGCTGAGTCTATCTATTTTATCCACATTGAGTTTTCAAGATCCGCATGTAGATTTGATCAAGTTATGAAGATTTGTATTTTGACAGTTTTTCTGCCAATTTTGGTTTGGGTGCCCTAAAGTTTTAAACATGATACCTTGAAGCTAGTTCAAATTGTTGCAAACGCCTCCTCTAGCATCCGCTTCGTGACTTTAGATTGTGTCTATTTGTATTAAAAATACCGATTGCTGTGTCTGATTCAACATTTTCTCTTAAGCGGTTCATGTTTCTATGTTCTCACCAGTGCTGAAGCATGTTGTGGATCTCGAGGATTAATTTTTGAAGGTGGTTCATGTTTGAGAATTTATTTTTGGCCCTCACCAAAAGGTGGTCGCAATCTGGCCGACATCTTATTGAATAGTGATTTGCTGCTTACCAACAATTCGAAATTCATTTCATTATTCACGGAGTCACAGCTTAAAATTTCTGCCGCGATAATGGTTTTATCATTTGAAGGCACGAGTATGAAAAGTGTGCGAATAATGTTTAGATCTTTCAAAGGAAAAAGCAGAGTGTGAAGAAGAGTGAGAAGAGTGTGAAGAAGTGTTCATGTGCTTAACCGGAATTGTGATCAAGCATTAGCGGATGCTATTCTTTCAGTTCAAATCCCTGTGGATGTAATCTGAATGTTTCTATAAGACAATGTGTCTTCCTTTGGGTAGTAAGCCTTTTTGTAATTGAGCAGTGAGCTCTGGTCAGTGCATCTAAATGCATGTGCATTCCCCATTCATATTTCTTTATACTTTTGACAAGGTATAATCTTGTGGACTGACCTCCATCATGGTTTTTCCCCTAATAGGGTTTCCACGTAAAAAAAATATTGGTGTTATTTGTATTATTGATGTGTTATTGATTTATGCTTTAAGTACATTGATCTCATAAATGGCTAACAAGCAACAGCTTTGTACCGGTGCGAGTAACCCCATTCACCCTCTCAGCTTGTCAGCCTCTTGTGTTTCCAAACAGTTCAGTAATTTGAGCAAGTTCCTTGAAATGAAGCTATCAGCCGAGGTGATCCGTGATGGTGACATACAAGAAGGATAGTCCGAAGATTTATTTTGCACCAAAATTATTCTCTATGGAAGACTTAACGGAAGCGTCATCTAAGATGCGCAATTTCAGGAACTCCCCACTGAGCATTACAAGTAATAGGTATGTTATTCCTCATAATGGTCCTACTACTTTGGCCATCGAATGATGCTGAGCACAAATATCAGGCTAAGGAAGCATTGTTGAGTGCCTGACTGATTCCTGCATGACTAGCTGGCTTTACTGAAGATCAAGCGGCGCAGATCTCAAGTGCTGGAAACTCTTGTGATATGGTGATGCTAATGTGAAGATTGCTAAGTTACAAAGTCCGTAAGGGGAAATATAATGCAAGTTGAGAATGGGGATGATGAGAAACATTACTACTTTCATGCAAAGAGAGTGAATGAACTTGTGCTGCATCGATGCATTGTGATAGCCGGAAAGAACGAGATTGTTGCTAAAGTGCTTAGATCCTTGTCCGCTACATACAAAGTCAAAGCTACTACTATTAAGGAGCTCCAAATTGTAACAAATGTTACCAAAGATATGTTGATTGGTAAGCTTACTGCTTTTGAGCTGAGTGAATTTGGTGATGCCCTTCCTAAGATAGAATCTACATTCAAAGCTACTACCTTCGAGAGAGATAAACAAAGATATGATATGGGAGAAAGTTCATCTAGAAAGGTATTCAAGTATGAGGAAGAAATGAGACAGCTTGAAGAAGAAGAAAGAGAATTGAATGAGCTTGAAGCACTAATTATCAAGAGAGAAGCTAGAGGAGAAGGTAAGTATAAGGGAAATTTTCCTATTAAATGTTTTTCTTGCAATAAGATAGGTCATTTTGCATCAAGGTTTCTAGAAAGTGTCCCTAAGACAAGACCTAATAAGTCTAGATTTCAAAAAAAGTGTTATTATGCTGTTGATGAAGGTGTGATAGATGATGAATTTGATAAAGGGAATGAAAGTGATGATAAATGGGTATTTATTGTTATCAAGGAAAATAATCCTATGTCCACTGAATCTGCTAGTTATACAAATGTGGAGAAAGCCCTAGCTTCTCAAGTTGAAGAGAAAGATGAATGGGTGATTGACAGTGGATGCTCTCATCATATGACAAGAGATAAAAGTAAGTTTGTGAGCCTGGAAAGGTATGATGGTGGTGTTGTAAGATTTGGTGATAACACAGTTGGTGTAATCCATGGCAGAGGATCCATTTCTCTTGATGGTAAGAATAATATTAATAATGTTCTTTATGTGGAAAGTTTGAAGCATAATCTCTTAAGTTTTGGATAGATGGTTGACAAGAGATACACTATTCAATTCAAGAATTGGAAGTGTAGAATATTGGGAAGTTCTGGAAATATGATTGCTTCAAGTACAAAAGTAAAAGGTAACATCTTTCACCTGAATGTTGCTAATAAAAGTTGTCTGATTGCTCAAATTGATGAAAGTTGGTTGTGGCATAGGAGAATGCGTCATGTAGACTTTGACAATATTATCAAGATAAGCTCTACTCAGGCAGTGAGAGATCTTCCTAAGTTGGTAAAGACTACTAATGCTATATGCAAGGAATGTTAGTTAGGGAAGCAAACTAGAATTTTATTTCAGATCAAACAACATTTTTCAAAAGCAGCTGCCGGTTTCGTCTGTGATTTGTGTGTCCCTTCAAGAGTTATTAGAAGCTTACAAGGAGACAAGTACTTCATGTTAACTATTGATGCTTACTCTAGATTGATGTGGGTTACTTTCTTAAGGTAGAAATTTGGAGCTCTAGAGAAATTTAGGACTTTTAAGGCTATGGTTGAGAGAGAGACAGGTCTGAAGATTAAATGTTTGAGATAAGATAGAGGTGGTGAATTCACTTCCAGTGAGTTTAATTCTTTTTGTGAAGAACATGGAATAAAGAGACAATTATCTGCACCACAGACCCCTCAACAAAATGGATTTGTGGAAAGGAAGAACAAAATAGTTCTAGATGTTGCCAGAACTATGATGCCGGAAGGAAATGTTCCTCATATCTATTGGAGAGAAGTTGTGAGTACTGCTGTTTACATCCTCAATCGGGTAAAAATCAAAGGTGATATTGGTAAGACCCCTTTTGAGCTATGGACTGGTCATAAACCTACTGTTAGATATTTCAAAATCTTTGGTTGTAAATGCTATATCAAAAGAGATGAAGAGATGGGAAATTTTGATGAAGGAATCTTTCTTGGTTATTCTACTAAGAGAAAGGCCTACCGGTGCTACAACAAGAGATTGAGGAAAGTAGTTGAAATTCCAAATATCAAGGTTGATGAAGACATAGCTACATCATCCAAAACCTTTGGATATGATTTAGATGATCAGAATAACAGTTCAGTCACAGAAAAGAAAGTTGAAACTACTAATCAAGTTCAAATCATTCTAGTGAATGAGGAAAATCAAGAGGAAGGAGAAACTAGTGGAAGTGCAGAAGAAAGAACACAAGAGCCTGAAGTCGAAGAACATCCTAAGACTTCGAGGTATGTAAGACTAAATCATTCAGAAGATCATATCATAGGTGATAAGAACAAAGGTGTCCAAACTAGGAGAAAGATTGCAAAAGAATACTATTTGATTTCAAAGACTGGGCCTAACCATGTGAATGAAGCATGCAAAGATGAACATTAAGGTTAAAGGAAATGTGTGAAAAGAGGAGCTAAAGCAAATTGAGAAGAATGACACATGGATTCTTGTTCCTAGACCTAAGGATAAAAATGTGATTGGAACTAAATGGGTCTTTAGAAACAAACTAAATGAGAAAGGTGAAGTGGTTAGAAACAAAGCAAGAGTGGTATGTAAAGTATATTCTCAAATGGAAGGAATTGATTTTGAAGAAACTTTTCCCCCTATTGCTAGAATTGAAGCTATGAGATTATTTCTTGCTTATGTTGCTTACAAGAACTACAAGGTTTATCAAATGGATGTCAAGTCAACATTTCTAAATGGAGAATTGGAAGAAGAAGTATATGTTGAGCAACCTGATGGATTTTAGTTGACTAATAAGGGAGATATGGTTTTCTGATTGAAGAAGCATTGTATGGACTTAACAAGCCCCTAGAGCATGGTGTGCCAGATTGGACAAGTATTTGTTGAAGCTTGGATTTAATAAAGGTACTGCTGATAGTAATTTGTATTTCAAGATTGATCATGATAAAGATCTAATTGTTAAAGTATTTGTTGATGATATCATTTTTTGGAGGAAATGATAGTTTATGCATGAAGTTGCTAATAGAGATGTAGAATGGAAGTTTGAGATATATATGATTGAGTGGGATGAAATACTTTTTGGGATTACCAAATTACTTTCGATTAGATAAAGGGATCTTCATATCTCGTTAAGTATGTGAAAAAATTGCTAAAGAAGTTTAGTATGAAAGATTCAAATCCAGTCGGTACACGTATGGTGACCGAATGCAAGTTGACACAAAATGATGATTTTCCAAAAGCAAATCAGACTAGATATAGATCAATGATTGGTGGATTATTTTATTTGAATCAAACTAGACCATATATTATGAATGATGTATGTATTGTTGCAAGATTTCAAGCTGATCCTAAGGAATCTCATGTAACTACTGTGAAAAGGATTTTTAGATACTTGAAGGGAACAATTGATTTTGGCCTGTGGTATCCTAAAGATGATCTTACTTTGAGTGCCTTTACTGATGCTGATTGGGTAGGAGATGTGAATGACAAAAAAAGTACTAGTGGCGATGCATTTTTCTTGGGTAAGAAGCTAATTTCATGGTTAAGCAAAAAGCAAAATGCCATTTCCTTATCTACTACAAAGGAAAAATACATTGTTGTTGCTAACAATTATACTCAAGTATTATGGATGAAGCAGATGTTGAAAGATATCAAATTTGTGTATGATGAGCCTATAGCTATATTCTGTGATAATTCAAGTGCTATTTATATTTCTAGGAATCTTGTGTTGCATTCAAAGACCAAGCATATATCTATCAAGTTTCACTTCTTTAGATAGAAAGTGAGTGAAAAGGAAGTCAGATTGGAGTATGTGCCTAGTAAGGAATGAATTCTGAGATATCTTTAAAATTCGTTTTCAGGATACTTTTGAGTAACTTGGAGGCTAAGGGGTGATTACCTCCTAATAATCGGGGGCTCACAGTTCACGTTTCCTTGCGTCGTCATACATTCCATAGTCATATTTTTGATCTGGATTGATGTTGTAGTGCATTTGCTACTCGGAGAATGTCGGATGTTTAGATATGTGGCTCAAAGCTTGTGTTGAGAGAAGAGATATTTTTCATTGATGTCAAAGGGGGAGAAGAGTAATGTGAAAAACTATGAATTATCTAAGGAAGAAGAGTCATGTGGGAGAAGAGTTGTTGAGAAGAAAA
The DNA here is from genome assembly GCA_007258455.2 of Sequoia sempervirens. Classification (NCBI taxonomy): domain Eukaryota; kingdom Viridiplantae; phylum Streptophyta; class Pinopsida; order Cupressales; family Cupressaceae; genus Sequoia; species Sequoia sempervirens. The sequence goes on from VDFB02373464.1 coordinate 9,839, forward strand.
GAGTCCGAACCTAAGGGGGAGTAAGTGCTGAAGATAGTTGCATTGATGGTGTTTTTTTTTTCACATCATGTGTTGCCATCAATTCCAAAGAGGGAGTAGATTGATGGATATTTGTGGTTGTGTTGCTGATATGTGGTTTCAAGTAGTCTTCGGCATATTCAGCATCAATTTTCGCCTAAGCTTGTTTGCTCTGTTGATGATATTGAGAAAATTGTAATGAAGTAAGTTGTACCAAGTTATCGGTTGGTGAGTTCGTTTATCGGTGAGTTCGGTCACGTTGATGAAAGAAGTTGTGGACTAAAGGGTTTTTTAGTCTATCTAGGTTATCCACGTTGAGTTTAGAATCCATGAAGATTTGATCAAGTTATGAAGATTTGTATTTCGCGGTTTCGCATTGCTTTTGATTTGAATGAAGATGATGTGATTTTGAGTTGGATTCGAGTTGTTGTGGATGCTTCTCTGATTCATGATGTTTGTGGATGTTTCCTAGATCATGCACTATTTTGTTGCATGTCAAATTTATTATTATTGCTTGTGATTGATGATATTTTCTCTTGTGTTCATGCTTTTCATGTTCTTGGCCGACAGGGTGTTGAAGAGTGTTGTGGATCTTCGAGGATTAATTTTTGAAGGTGGTTCATGTTTGAGAATTTTATTTTGGGTCTTCACTATGTTGTGGCCAACCTTGGTTGACTCACATTAACAATCTTTATTGTTTTGGGCCGACAGTTTGTATTCATTTTATTATTTCATTGAGGCCGACATGTAGCGATGTAATTTCTTGTTGCAGATATATAAGAGTGAGATTGTTTTATCATTTGAAGGCAAGGTATGCAAAATTTGTAAGTCCTATGTATGAATGAAATGTCCGAGGATCTTTCAAAGGCCCGAGCGAGTGTGAAGAAGAGTGGCCCGAGTGTGAAGAAGTGTTCTCTTGTATGCTTAAAGGCGTCGATCATTAGCAGGATGTTATTCTTCAGTTCAAAATCCCTTGTGGTATATTCCCGGAATGTTCCTATAAGACAATGTAATGTCTTCCTTTGGAAGTGATAAGCCTTTTGTAATGAAAGTGTGATAGGCTCTAGTATGATGCTTTGAATGCATGTGCATTTCCCCATTCATATTTCTTTATATACTTTTAATAGGTATAAATCTTGTGGACTAACCTCGTGAAGTGGTTTTTCCCCTAACAGGGTTTCCACGTAAAAAAAATATTGGTGTTATGTGTATTTCTGATGTGTTGTTGATTTATTCTTTCATGGTTATTGATCATATCTGAGAATAAGGTTAATAAGTTGAATAATTTTGAAATTTTGTGACAACTGATTCACCCCCCCTCTCAGTTGTCTGCCCTTGTGTTGCCAACAATAGTAGCCTTATCAACATCATCTATTATAGTATATAAAGTAACAGTTTTCTCTAACATCTCATACTCTACAATACCATTAAATGGAGCATCCAATTTCATGGGGCTATGTTGTCTTACTAGAGGGGAAAACTTACCCTTCTTTTTCTTTGCTTCCAATGACACCTTTCCTTTACTAGATTCTATTTTATTTTCCCTCATCTGCATTTTATAGCCTTCCTTCTCTTTCTCAATTTCAGTGTCACTATCAATTTCCATAATATCTACTTTTCTATCTCTTCCCAATGGACTCTTCCTCAAATGTACTAGATATTTTTTGGATTAGAGGCTTTGTATCTTCTTCTTCCTCCTCTTCTTCATCAACATTGACATCGACATTTTGGTCTCTTTTAGATTTTGTTTTAATTCTTCTTCTTATAGGGTCTGCTTTGTGTTGTCAGAGTGGCCTTTTCTTTTATAGGAATCTTTTGCACCTTAGCCAGAGGTATTTTCTCCTTCATTAGAGTACTTTCAAAATCTTTCCTCTTCTCTCCAATGATAGACTTAGTCTTGAAGAACTTTGGGGCAACCGAAAGATTGGTAGCTATTCTACCAGACCTTCTTCTACTAGATGTTTCTTCTGGTGAGTCAAACATGGCTTTAGCCTTCTCTACTTATTCCTTTATTAGGATCATTACCTCCACAACTTGTGCAATCATCTTCTCAATGGTCTTCTTTATTTTCTTTTTTCTTTGATCCATGTGTACTTGCATGGAATTCTCTTCGTAGGTGCCATATCTCTCTTGAGAGGTGTCTCTAGGTTTACTCGGCATAAGGTCATTAAAACCAATTATTACTTTTTCTTCAACTTCATATCCCATTTCTAGGATCCACATAGTTCTAGGCTCAACAACCTCCATTATGCAACAATCCTTGTTCACCATGAAAATAATGTCATTCTTGTATAAATTTCCACCACACTTTTTAGTATCCTTTCTCTAGCTTGCATATCCTTCTAAAAGGTTTTAAAAGTCCCCATAATGCAGATTCTTATGTCTCCACATCACCTAACCTCCTTCAATGGTCTTTGATTTGATGTGCTACTGGTCTTTCCTTCAACCATACTATATTCTTTGTTCGAGAAACCTCATTCAAGAAGTAAAACAACAAACAAATGATCAATATGCCAAACTTGAAAGGATATTTTGAATCCTTTTTTCTTTTTTAAGTTCTCAATTAACTATTCCCTCAATAACTCACATAAATCATAATATGCACCCTTCACAACCATTTCATATGCAGTATTAATGGTTGTGATATAGAGTTCTCCTTATTAGTGAAATATATTTTGTAGCCAATCATCATGGTGGCATACTTGACTACCGAATCTCTAATATTCTTGATTTTCAAAGCTCTCTTGTCATACTTCGCTCCTATTAACTCCATCACTACTTCATTCTTCACATACTTTAGTGTTGGAA
>VDFB02373465.1:0-19264 GCA_007258455.2 Sequoia sempervirens
AAAAGTCGGCACCTGACCTCTGTAATACTCCAAATTGATCTAGCCCTCGGAAAGTGTGAGCTCCTCGACCTCCATAATCTCAAAGCATGTGTCACCACCGGCATCTGTGTCATAGATAACTTGGTCACCGTGAATAAACAACTGCAAGATGCACCAAACATCCTCCAATGTAACAGTCGCTTCACCGGTAGGCAGGTGAAAGGATGAGGTCTCGCTATACCACCTCTTGTCCAGTACAATCATCATCGCTAGATGAGTCTGGACAATGAGCGCATAAGCAATGTACTAGAGCTTGATCTCCCCCAAGTACTCCTACCGTAACTCATGCAAACTACTCAATCTACTCAACACTGAGGGTCTATGCTCGCATGACAACATAGGCTCTCTAATCTCCTGCACTCATAAAGCCACAACGCCAAAATTCGTAAATTTTTTTTTGACCCCATTTGGAGTTTTTGACACAAGAACAATGAATGCGTCACTATTTGCAATGGCGTCACCCTTTAGAAACTCCAAACAATGACACTAGACCCTTTGAAAGTGCAAAACGAGTCGCGATGTCGCTATTTGCAAACACGGGCCCCTTTGACCTGGAAACCCTAATCCTAAACTAAACTGCGGTGTCTCCATTTGGAGTTTGCAACCCAAAAGCCAAATTGCGACGCGACGTCACAATTCACATAAATGACGTTATGTGAGCCCTAGCGTCGTCAAGTTTGTACTTTTAGCATCACTATATAGCAACACTGGAGACTTTGACCTTTTAAAACGTAATAAATGCACTTAAAAATTGAATGAAAAGGTCGGGTTAGGATCACATACCGCTCTTCCTGCACCTGAAGGTCTCTAGTACAACCAAACTCACTTGAAAATGTGTCGGGGAAACACTCTTTGCACCATTCTACAGGAGGGTTAGAGCTCAAAATGATGGAATTTTCAAGGTGTGAATGCAAAAATGAATGGAAAGTGACCCCTCCAAGGCTATTTAAGCATGAAAATTAGGGTTCTTTGCCCCTTTTTAGCCGTCAAACTGCACCCCTGGCCTTGTTTGTTCCCAACCGAAGCTCATTTCGTATCTTTTTTTTCACATTTTGGCATATTTTTAGCATCCTGGAGCCTTTTTGGACTCGTCGGGAAGCTTATCCTCTTTTTTCAAGAAATCACCCAAAAATCCAAATTTTTGTCCAATCTCTTGAGGGGGTAGTATACCAGCGTAACTCTTCTCGTTGGGACAACAGTGGGGCATCTAAAAAAATTAGACTTTCTTTGAATTTGGATCTCGGCAAGGTTATTCTTTGAACCTATGCAACAGGTATATTTCTTCAAAGAGGGGCAAAATGTAGACGTTCAAATTATCTTGATTAATATCGTGCACTCGATTTCAATTCACTAACACCAATTCTTCCTTAATCACTTCTTTACTAACCAATTAATTGAATAATCCTTATTTAATTAATTCATCAAGATTCCTCTTTTAAATAAATAAATCAACTTTATTTGATTAAATCATAATTCTCCTTCCAATTAAATAAATCATTTTATTTAATTAAATCCTAAAGTCATCTCTTTTAATTGAATAAATCAACTTTATTTGATTAAATCTAATGTTCTTCATTTAATTGAATAAATCAAATTTATTTAGTTAAATCACTAATCTCCCAAATATCCTCTTATTTGATTTAAATAAATCTAAAAATCTAAATCAAATGTCATATCAACTAATTTCATCTAAGTTAATTAAATCCTAATTAACTCGTAACACTAATCCTCAAATCCTCTGGCTTTTGCAACTTGCACATGTAAATCAATTTATTTGATTTATTAATTCTTCTATTTCCATTCAAATATGACATAGCCTTGGAATATTCTACCAATTTGAAATCTCCCTCCCAAAAGGACTTGTTGTCCAACATGGCATTTATGGCTCTTACATGTCCTTTTTCTTGAACCAACTTGGAATTAACTCATCTTACAACTCTTCCTCCACAAGCCATCTTTTGAATTTCAAATTCCACCTATATGCATTAAACATGCACATTGTTCAAAATGTGCTCCACCTCTCTTCAATAGCATGTTGACAAGTGGCACAATGCCATTAGTTCAAGTTTAATCCCACATTCTTCCTATTTCTCATTCCTCCATCTTTCTTTCCTATAAACAGAGGATTTCTCTATTGATTTGGGATCCACAACTTTATGCAAGATTACTATCTACAAATTTGAGAAAGTTCATCCCCATTTTCATAGATTTCATCATCCATAACTAGGTTATTGACAATTTTCATCGAGCACACAATCATCAATCTTTGCAAGGAATTGGGAAAGAGATTCTTTCCACATCAAAGAAGCACCAATTCCCCCATGAGATGTTGGTTTGAATGTTTTGAATAAGAATTCATTAGCTTCTATTGGATATTTTACTTTTTTTTCTTGTTCATTGTGTTTGAATGAATTTCATGGGGAATGTTTGTTATAGACTTGTTTATTGACTAATGTTTGATTGTTTGATCATGTTGGAGTAGGTCTAGACTAGGCATTCACAATTTCATGGTGTGATTTTCTTTTTTCTTGTGATGCATCCTTTTCTTGGTGGTGTCTTTGGGTTTGATGTCCTCCAAGATTGTAATATTTCATAGCATATGAATTTCCTCTTAGTGGTGATGCGATGCACTACATTCCCTAAGTTGTGAATCTTTTACTCTTGACTTGTCCTTTCTTGGAGAGATTAGGCATGATGATCCCTAAGAAGAAGATATTACACAAATGAAGCAAGATCTCCTTAAACAAAAACTTATACATAATGTTCATAAGTGTTTGGCACAACATAGCTTGTTGACCTTGTGAAGCTTGAAACCCTAAATTCAAGGCCACCTAGCATAACACACCTTGCTTACCTATGGAGCCTTGTCATGTGTATAGGTGTTTAGCATAATGTAGCTTGTTAAGCATGGAACAAGAATGTGAGTGGCACCCTATCAGAGTTATTAGAGGGATAGCTTTGGTATGGTAAGTATGGTGAGAGCCAACACAGAGGCACAACTTTATCACTAAGTCACTTTCCTGGGGGAAGAATCACCTAGTGGACGGCCTAAGGTTCCACTACCTTGAAGTGAGTGAAAAATTGATAGTCTAGATGTGTTCCAAATCGTGTTGGACAATCTAGGCTTGATCTCTTCTTGGTATTTGATGTTGTATGATTGTGTATCTTTGTCATTGCTGCATACATAAGTGTCTTGAATATCTACTTTAGTGTGAGTTTGACATGGGGTCATACTCTTACTAAAGTGCCTTTTTCCTTAGTTTTGGAATGAATAATTAATATTAAAATGAACCTAATGTTGCCTTGATTTAGTGTTGTAATGTATTTTACACATTCACATTAAGTTTAGGGCCCTTTTTAATTAAATGGACTTAATTATGCCTTATTTTGGGTGTTGTAAAGTGTATCTTTATACTTTCACACTAATCTAGGGCTTCATTAATTAATTGAGCTTAATTTTCCTTAATTGGCCTCCTTAATTCAAGTTCAAGCCTAATTAATTACACATTCTGGGGGATAAATCCCGACATTCATAAATGATATTACACAACACTTGATTTTTGAAGGTGTGTGTCCTAGGTTAGTGACATAGGACCCATTCACCACCTGGCAAATGGGTCCTCACTAGGTCCTAGGACCCTATTTTCACATGATCTTTCACATTGTCTGAAGTGTGTCCTAGTTAAGTAAGCTAGGACCCATTGTCACCATGGCGAATGGGTCCTCATTTAGACCCAGGACCCCCCCTTGGGATATGTTTTGGCCGTATTTTAATGATTTCAAATCCTAGATATGATGTCAGCTTGTGATATTTAAATTTCGGGTTTAATCTTAAGTTATGAATAAATATAAGGCTATTTCACTATGTTTCATCTAAGCAATCCTAGAAAATTGAAGTTGTCATAAGAGTACTTTTACAAGAGAATTATAGGAGCATTCAAGAGCATTTCTAAGGCATTCAAGGTTATATTATTGAAGATTATTGCAACAATCAAGATTCATTTCATCATGTGAAAGGTATAATGCATCATGCATGTTGTTGAGCTAATGTGTTGATGTAGCATTCAAGATCATTCAAGCATTTCAAAGGAATTATCTAGATAATCAAGTTTCAAGATCAATCTATCTATATCCATTGAGGCCACTTCATGCAAGATTACAAATTTATACTCCAAGGTTTCAATCAAGGTTTGGTGAGTTATTACATATTGTTGTTCATTCATCATTCCTTTATGCATTGTTTCATTTCAAGGTTTAATTACCAAAATAGGGTTTGACCAAGGAAAACCCCTATTCCCTAACAAACAACATTTTTATATCCTTTGATGTGTGATTGTAGGTTTTAGGTTGAAGATCATTTGGAGAGAAAAAGTTGCAAAAGAACTTGTCAAAGTTGCTAAGAAAGTTGCAAAATCACAAAAAATGAGCTACATGATTTATTTCTAGGTTTTTGATAGTGCTCAACTAGAATTTGGGAGTGCAGACATTGAAGAATAGAACCCAGAAACCATTTTTCCAGAGCCCTAGCCAAGACCCATTCACCATAGGGCAAATGAGTCCTCAGTGAGGCCCAAAAAAACACTTTTTGCAACAGGCACACAAAATTTGACCCTCTTTAAACCTACCTTTTGATTGCTATATCAGTTAGGTTTAATTTTTGTTACTCATTTACACATCATAACCCTCATATTGAATTAAATTAGAGAGGAAAAATTGGTTCATCGTTTTGTTAATTCATTTTGGTGAACCTCTTTTCCTTCGTTTCACCTATAAATACTACATGCAAAGAATGTTAGCTAGGTAAGAAAACAAGAGTTAGATTTCAAATAAAAGAATATGCTACTTCAAAGCCTTTGGAGTTAGTACATACTGATCTTTGTGGTCTTACAAGGACAAAAGGATTAAAAGGAGTTCAAGATACTTCATGTTACTCATAAATGATTACTCAAGGATGACATGGGTAACCTTTTTGAAGGACAAATCTCAAGCATTTGAAAGATATAAAATATTTAGGTATATGGTTGAGAAAGAAATTAGATGAAGAATTAAATGCTTAAGTTATGATAAAGGTGGAGAATTCACCTCAAATGAATTCATAGAATATTGTGAAAGACATGGGATTAAAAGGTAATATTTTGCAACAATGACTCCACAGAAAAATGGTGTTATTGAAAGAAAGAATAGAACAATCAAAGAAATGGATAGAACAATGTTAAATGAATCCATGTTACTTGATGTGTACTGGAGAGAAGCAGTACATACCACAGTATATACTTTGAATAAAGATAGTTGAGAGTAAACAGTGAGAAGACTCCTTATGAATTATGGGATGGTAGACTTGCATTTGTTAAATACTTTAGATTATTTAGCTCAGTCAATGCTATATTAGAAGAGATGAAGAAGATAGTTTGGGAAGCTTTGATTCAAGATGTGATGAAGGAATATTCCTTGGATATTCCACTCAAAGAAAAGCCTATAAATGTTACAATAAGAGGCTACAAAGAATTGTGGAAAGTATAAATGTGAAGGTCGATGAAGAAATGAAACATTTTAAATCTGATAAATATGTTTGTGAAGAAAACTCAGGGCTTGAAGAAGAAATAGTTGATGAAGAATCAAAAGATGAAAATGTAAAGGCACCTACAAGATATGTTCAAAAGGATCATTCGGTTGAACAAATCATTGGGAATAAAAGTGAAGGAGTTCAAACAAGGAGAAGATTTACAAATAACCAAGAGCAAGGTAATTTCACCTTATTATCATAAATTGAACCTAAAAGCTATGATGAAGCAAGTAAAGATGAGAATTGGATAAAAGCCATTGAAGAAGAACTGAGCCAAATTGAAAAGAACAAAACTTGGGAATTGGTTCCCAGACCTTTGAACAAGAATGTAATAGGCACAAAATGGGTCTTTAGAAATGTAATCTCAATGAAGGTGGAGCTATTATAAGGAATAATGCTAGATTGGTATGCTTGAAGGATATGCGCAAATGAAAGGTATAGATTTTGAAGAAACATTTGCACCAGTTGCTAGATTAGAATCCATAAGAATGTTTCCAACATTCTCAATTTTTAAAGGTTTCAAAGTCTATCAAATGGACGTCAAGTCTACTTTTTTAAATGGAAACCTAGAAGAGGAAGTTTATATTGAACAACTTGAAGGTTTTCAGTTGTCAAAGGAAGATAATTTTGTTTGCAAACTAAAGAAAGAACTATATGGTCTAAAAATGGAACTAGAGCCTAGTACTCAAGGCTAGATCAGTACTTGCAACTACAAGGATTCAACAAAGGATGTGCAAATAGTAATCTATACTTTAAATAAGAAGGAAATCATATGCTAATTACTATTGTTTATGTAGATGATATCATTTATGGTGGTAGCAACAATAAAATGTGCAAAGATTTTTCTGCTCAAATGCAAGATGAATTTGAGATGTCCATACTTGGAGAACTTTCATTTTTTCTTGGCCCAAAAATAGAACAAATTGATGAAGGGATATTCATATCTCAAACCAAGTATGCTAAGGAGATGCTTAAGAAGTTTGGAATGGAAGATAATAAGCCAGTTGGTATTCGTATGATAACTGGATGTAGATTGAGTAAAACGGATGAATCTCTTGATACAAATCAAACTATGTATAGATCAATGATAGGTAATTTTTTATACCTAACAACATCAAGACCTGACATTATGCAAGAAGTATGCATGGTTGCAAGATTCCAAGTTGCTCCAAAAGATTCACATGTCAATGCAGTGAAAATAATTTTTAGATATATCAAAAGTACAATTGACTATGGACTATTTTACTTTAACAACATATACAAATGCTTATTGGGAAGGAAGTATAGATGATAGAAAAAGAACTATTGATGGTGCATTTTTCTTAGGAAATAAGCTTGTTTCATGGTTGAGAAAAAAGCAAGAGTTAGTTACTCTTTCAACAATAGAAGTAGAGTATGTGGCAACAACAACAAGTTGTACTCAAGTATTATGGATGAAAAAAACACTTAAAGACATCAAGGTAGAGTACAAAGAACCTATACATATTATATGTGACAATTCAAGTGCTTTAAATATATCAAAGAATCTAGTGATGCATTCTAGAACTAAGCATATTTCAATCAAACATCACTTTTTAAGAGAAAAGGTAGTAGATCAAGAAGTTACAATGAAATATGTTCCAACTAAGGAACAAGTTGCAAACATATTCACTAAGCCTCTTCCCATAGATAAATTTGAATACTTAAGACAAAAATTGGGAGTACTTTCTCCCAAATTACATCACTAACAATAGTGATAGGGAATTAGTCCAGGGAGAGATTCATAGTAATTTTATTCATCCATGAAAGGAAAGAGAAGAGTCAAGTCAAGTATGCATGGTTTTACAAATCTCTAATGAATTTATGATTGTAGATTAGGTACACTCTCTTTGCATTGCATGCCAAAGGGGGATAATGTTAGTGGAAGCTAAGTGTCTAGAAAATGTTCCTTTGTCAATGAAAAAGGGGGAGAAATTGTGCAATGCTCCGAGTTTGTAGTTCAATCCTCTAAGTTTGCAAGTTTTGGGAGAGAATTCACAAATGCTCATGCAATTGAGCAGGGAGATATTTTGAGAAAAATGCTCTATGCCTGCAAGAAGAGGAGATATGTCTAAGGGGGAGCTATTATATATATATGCACTCATATGGTTTTGTTATAATTGGTAAAGTGAATTTCAGTTACAATGTTGGTTCAGTTGGTATAAGAGCATGAATTGGAACATTTAGGATTGTTATAGAGCAATTAGAGCGTTAGTTTTTTTCATCAATGACAAAGGGGAAGATTGTTGGCATAATGTTGTCATTGATGTCAAAATGTGTCATTGATGCCAAATGTTTTCATTGATATTAAAAGATGTCATTAATGTGTATGATGGAGAGAAGAGCATGTTCTGAAAAATTGTAAAGTTGCATAAAATAATGCAAGGTTGTCATGTTATCACAAAAGTTATTTCTAGATGTTTGAAGAGAAAATAGACACCAAATTTGATATGGGTTTTTTGAGAGCTTTCTAATGGTGTGATTTACAGATCCAAGGGACATATGTTGAGCTCAAAATTGATTTAATTCTACTCTTAGATAGAATTAAGATTTCATAGTTAAATCCTAAAGAGTTGTAGTCATGGTGTTGGTCAGAATTCCTATTTTATGTTGAATGATGATAGGTCACCGGTAGCTTAAGTGATAACTTAACCCTTTTAAGTCATGCAAAAACTGGCCTGTTTACCTAGGGCTACTGGTTGGCGGAGTAGTGTGTGCATCACAACAAGTCTTCACATCACATTTTATACTCTTCATATGCTATGCACTTTCACAATGTGCGATATGCCCTTCAAGGAAGATCAATGGTGCACATCGGTGTTTTAAGATCAAATAGCTATCACAATGTCCCCTCGTATCGTAGTTTGATGTCTATAGTGGGAATTTTTTTTTGTGATGGTGCAATGAAGATGATCAAAGGTGAAGACTGAAGCATGTGAGATTAGACGTTTATCACATTGGATCTTCGCATCACATCTTTGAGATTACTTTGCTTTAAGTGATTTGTGCTGTGCATTATGGAAGATCAAATGGTTCAAGTATTATCCATTCGATGGTCGAGGTCACATCACATCTTTAAAATTAACTTGACATAAGTTAGGCCTACTTGCAATATGCGATGGGAAAAGTTAGTGGACGGTGACATCAACAAAGACAAGTGGCGATATCTTATTACATCACAACATTGCTTCACATCGTAGTTGTGAAGCAAAAGGGAGTTAAGAAAATTGTGATATACGATAAGTGGAGTATGACGTATGTATGTACAAGTGGTAGTAAATTATTGCATTGCGCATGATCAATTTACATCACAAAAATAAATTCTTAAGCGTAAACAAAGTTGTGACAAGCATAAGGCTTGCGATAGAGATCGATGGTGATGATTTAAAGGAAATCTGATCAAACATTTGGGTTTTAAAATTGAAGCCTTTCATTTAAATCATTGGATGATGGCACGAAGAAGGTAGATCAATGATCGAATTTCAAAATTGAATGTCATAATGATCAGGTGGTGATTTGAATGAAATTATATTGGACAAACAACATCATAGACTTCCAGGTAGTGGAACTCAACATAGAGAAGTAAAATCTGATATGCCATGAAAGCCAAAACATGAAGATTGACTGGTTGAGTAACATTATGAAGGTTTATCGGTTAAGAAATATGATATGCCTACGTATCAAAGCTAGTGTTTATAGGGTTTTTGATATAGAACAGACAAGCGGTGGAACATGGCATATAAAATAATTTTTTAACTCTCAAGAAATAGTTCTGTTAGAGTAGATTTTTCTTAATATGGAAAGTTACACATACTTATAGACACATAGTGTAATAGAGTATGAAGTGTGTATTCAACTCAAATGAATGACATAAATGTTTAAAGTTGAAGTAGAGTAAGATAGAGGGAGGATGAGTTACTGAGATTACAACAGTAATAAAGCTAGAAGAAGTGTTCATGTAGTAGTAGAGAACAAAGATTGTTCTGAAGAGAAAAAAGAAAAGAAAAGAAGAAGTAATGTACGGATGGAGACCAGACCTATAACATGAAATTGGATTTAATTGAATCACTTATGTAATTTCCAAGAGTTGTAGCTCCTTTTTGTCTGATTAGTTGGTGCCATCAGATTGCTGAGTTGGTGCTTAGTTAGGGGATTGGTGTCTCCTTAGGGTTGGAACCCTTAAACTTTGTAACTAGTAAGGTTTTTCTTGTGAGGCTAGATTTGAGTAGTAGACTCAAGCAACTATTCTCACTATGGTTTTTTCCATACTAGGTTTTCCACGTACATTTGGTGTTATGTGAATTTGTGTGTGATTGGTCTCTTTGTATAATCTTCTAATTTATTTTAAAGTTTTAAAGGACTATTTTTTATTAACTCTACTGATTCACCCCCCCTCTCAGTAGATAGTTGTATTCCAACAATCTCCATGACTAACATATTATCAAAGGGAATTTTACAAGAAATGAAACATCCACTAAAGCATTAAAACTATATTTATTTATTTTATTCTTTCATATATATTTTCTAATCTAATTTAAACATCTAATTCATTAAACATAAATATGAACTACTAATATTAGATCTATGCTAGAAGTAAACTGAACATGAGAGATAGGTACTCTAAAATAATTAAAATTGAACTATGCTACTAAAAAAGGAGAATAGGATTAGAAGGACATGTTTGGCTAAGAACATGAGACCATAAGAGGACTATGGAAGGATAAAAGAAGGCTTTTGGTGATTTTGAACTATAATAGAGGTTAGTGTCTAGGCTTAAATGCTCAATCCTCTAGGTTTGGCCACTAGTATATGGGGTCCACGTACTCATGTCTTGGTTATTGAAATTCATTGAAAATTCAATCTCTTCTCTGATGTCCCTTTTTTTTTATTGTCTCATTTTTTCATAAGTTTTTTTAATTTTAAATTCCATTAGTCCTTTGATGCATCCATAATGGCTTAGTATTTCTTCTTCTCTAAATGTTGTATCTTTCCACAAATCCTTCTAAAATACCCTCTTTTCATTTATCATCCCCTAGGTGCCTAACTCCCCTCTCACAAGACTAGAACCTAGGTGAAAACCATAGATTACTATTTTTCTTGGTTATAGTCTTTCTTTCTATAATTCTATTCTATAGTCTTTCTTTCTATAATTCTATTCTATCATAATTGATTAAATTTTGGTTTTAGACTCTTATTCTATCTTTTTACTAGGGCCCTCCTTTGCCACAAATATTCTATGTGTATATCTAGGCCTCTCTCCTATTCCTTTCTACTAAAGTCTCAAGAATAGAACCAAGAAATGTTGGCAAGCATGGGTATAGACAAAATATTTGTGCTTAGAATTATAATTATAATTATACTTGTGAAGTTTTATTTATACCCTAGTGCTAGGGATCAAAAGAGGGTTAAAAGGGATTGTAGTGGTTTCTAGAAGGATACAATACTAAGGAACATGTGGGTGGCTTCATAATAGTGGTTTACAAATTATATGAGGAAGGAAATTTCATTTTTTTGCTTTTCCCCAAACTCAAGGGGTTTGTTCGAACCCAATGGTTCGACCGAACCTCATTATGGGTTCGACCGAACCCGCAAACCCTAAATAAAAATAATCATATTTAAATGGGTTTGGTCGAACATGGGTTCAACCGAACCCCCTTAAATATGACAAAAAACAAAAACATTCTCATTTTCGACTGTCATTTTCACTTTCTAAATTTACCAGTTGCTTTCCCTGGTGCGTGCGGCGAATTGAGACTGTGACGGCAAGCAAACTGACTTCTTCTTTCCGACGAATGCAAATTCAACTTCGTCTCTCCAAAGTTCATCATCCCGACTTGCATATCAAGCACTAGGTATTTGAAATTCGAATTTTTTAGAGTTCAAAATGCATTTATTTGTTAAATTTTGAAACCCTAAATGAGATTTTTTTCATATTTGTTGAATTCAAATTGCATTTGTTTGAAAGTTTTTAAAGCGTTTTCAACATACACTATTTTGCTTCCCCATTTTGCATACATTTTTATGTCCTATGTGTAAATGAAATATGCCTTCCCATTTCAACAATCAAAGCTATGGATAGCCTGCTCCTAAATGGAAAGACCAAGAGAAACATATATAAGAACTTAATAGCATATGGAAACAAACGATATAAAGTTATGAAGTTCAAATAGAGCCACAAATTGTATCATTTGTAACATTAAAAATGTCCATCTCTACACATTTTTGGTGGTAGGTAGGTATTGGACAATAAGATAGAGGATGTAAACTGATTAAGACTTGGATAGTATTTTAAAAGGAATTTGAGGTGTGGAAACACTTCCCATATTAACCTATCAAGAGATAAATATGCAAAATAGATTTAATTTTAGTTACAACAAAAATGTATAAATTATAAAATTTTAACATAATTACATGTACATGGAAAAATCCTCTTGGAAGAAAAATCCCACAACCAAAAACATGAACCAATTATATTATTTGATAATAATATCATTTACAATAAAATATTCATGTGCATACCCTTATAGTAGTATCATCAACATGTGAATATGGAGTAATTTCTAGTAGCATGATGATACCTAAAAAATCATTATGCTTTCTCCATCTCAAGCACCCATAAATAGGAAAAATTTAAACCATAAAGAAAGTGTGGTTTAACCAAAGCCATGAGCCAAAATAATGACCTAAAAATGGCACCAAATTTGGCACAAATTTCAACATCATATTCCTTGACTTGGTTTATAGGATGTATTTAGCAAATGCTTTACATCTTGTCAAAAAAATTCAAATCCTCCTCCTCATAACCGACACTCCATTTTTGACATATTCAAACCCATTATTTAAGATGATCTTGATGATTTTCATAATTCTAATCAATATTCTAGTAACCCCCATTTTTTATTCTCTTATGTGTCATATAACATTTCATAAGTAATTCCCATCTTACAATTTCATACAATGCTCTTACAACTTTTTAAATATATAAAAAGGACAACCCTAGTTCAATTAGGATTATTTAATTATTATCAACTACATCCATTCATTACATGTTATTAGTTTGTAGTTGCACACATTATTAGGAAATATGCATTGTCTAAGCAATTGGGGTATATTGCATGTTTGAGAGTGTTTTCCTTGATCTTTTATCTAGTTAAATTAATATCCTTTAAAATCTTGTTTTTATGAGCTCTTCACCTTAACTCCCCACATGGGCTAGCAAATAAAATGACGATTGAATCATTTTTTGATATAATAGCTAATGACAACCATATAAAGAGCCACATTAAAGAAGATGAAAAATAATGATCAAGACTATGATTTAGATACATATGTTGCTAAACAAGATATTTTCCTAAATTGATAATTACGTATTGATGCACCTCTCCACCCTAAATATCCTCACTCATTGGATAGTAATTTATATAATGTATTAGGTGGCTATCCTTAGGGAATTAATACTATTCATAATATTACCACTCTAATGGATTTTAATAATGTTGTACCCTCTATGCATCCATCTACCCTTCATCCTCTTATAATGATTCCTCCTATCATACTATAGTTACCACTTCCATGGGATCCAATTCACCCATGTCCTAACGTTTCTCTCTCCACTAGTATTTTTCTTATCTCCCATCCTTTTATATATGTTCACACCATTGTTACTACTAGCACTATCCTATACAGATATGTTCTTCATACCATTCCTCCTTATCATATGAAAATCTAACCTTATAGTGTAACTTCTCCTTCCATTACCATGTCATTACCTTTCTAGACCTTCCCCTTTTTATACATTCTCCTTTTTATCCTACACTACTCCTACCACTAATATATCCCTATACCTTGGATATACTATTGAAGAAATTTAACTGAATTTCAATATCGCAAAAATTAGACCCATATTTTTAAACATAAAATGTGTATGCTAATAAAGCAATGTACAATCCATGCTTCCTAATTCAACTTCTCGCTAATATCAATGAATTAACTTAGGGTTCATTACAATAAGATAATCATATAGCCATAATTAGTTGTCAAGATAACAAAATTTCTTAATAGCCATATTTTATCCTTCCATTACAATACCATTAGACATATACACATAAGATTCTAAGGAATATCCATACTCTATGGGAGTATCCAAATGATCTTCAAAATCACCACTAAACTAATAGTTCCCATATCATATT
This sequence comes from Sequoia sempervirens, assembly GCA_007258455.2. NCBI lineage: Eukaryota > Viridiplantae > Streptophyta > Pinopsida > Cupressales > Cupressaceae > Sequoia > Sequoia sempervirens. The sequence continues at coordinate 13,813 of VDFB02373465.1, forward strand.
ATCTATGTTCTCATACAAATGTGTCTTCAAATACATCAAAGAACTCATGAGTAAATCCACTCTATAGAGCATACACACAACTAAAAAGGTGCCCCTAAGGTATTTGTCTCCTATATCTATCCTCTTAGCCTATCCTTCTCTATGGATATGTTCCACTCATATCTACCACCCTGAGGTGATCCATGTCTCAATCCTTGTCAAGGTCACTCCTCCTCTCTACCTATATCCTTTCTCAATGAGCTAGATCTATCAATGCTACTCCCCAAAACACCTACATTTAAATATTAAAATGTTTAAATGTAAATCATACAACATTGATTAAACTAACTAAACAAATGAAAGTACTTAATATTATAAACACCTTTTTATGAATTTGGCATTGAATGTCCTGACCTTGAAATCTATGTTTCATCATGATGTCAATCAATTTTTGTCTTTCATACTCTTATAGATTTGTCTCCAAAACACCTTAAGATTTATATAAAAAGTGAATTTTTAAGAAAAAAATAATATTTAACCTTCTTTCAACTCAACAATAATGGATGTATTTCTATCATAAACTCTTCGTGACTCATATAAATTTTAATCATGGCCTCCAGGGTAGAGTATAAAAAATGTTGTTTCCAACATCATATGTAAATCTAGAGTTAGAGTGCCAAAATTGTTGAATTTCATCCTTTGTGCTATTAATTAGCTTCTTATCGACTCATGGAAGCCTACTGCTAAAAGCCCAAGTATGATTTTCAATAGGACTTTCTAATCATGATCTTATTGATAATACTTTTGATAATGTTTTACGATTTATGCTTAATTCAAGACAAGTTTACTTTAATAATTGAGCCTTTTTAAATTTTTAATTTCGTACTAATGATGTTATTACTCTATGAGCAACTCTTTTATCTTTTTCCTTACTAAATTATTTACAATAGAATTGAATGCATTAAAAAAAACTTTAACAACAATATTATTTCTCGGATCAAACTTCGTTTACATGAACTTTGAAACATTTAGTAAAGGTCTCATTTTGTACATCTTTAGTAATTGTATAAAAATTTGGAATTTTTGGTTAATGTCTTATTGGAAACCATCATGCCATTGAAATTTTTCAAGCTTCCACAAACCTAATGGTTTGTGATGACCTCTTTGCCTTCAATATTTTCTATTATGCTCAATACCCCCAACCATTTTAAATTCTTGAATGTTTTAAATTTTAACAAACTCATTACAAAAAAGAGGACGGTGAATTTCTTTTTCTTCTTCACAAAGTGCCTCTCTTCTTATGTAATTTGGAGACACATTGAGTTTCATTGGTTCATGTGAGCTATCAATATCAATTTAATCATTGTTATCAACAAGTCGATTATTGAGTGCAATTTCAATGTCATAGGGTTAATATCCACATTAGTCAAGAAAGTGTTGATGTATTTCTTCTTCTTCTTCTTCTTCTTCTATGATGCTACTCTTATCAATAGGTGTTCCATCAAATTTTACAATATTTTCACATTCATGTTCAACATTTTTATTTTCAATATTATTGTCACTTTCATTTTTTAAACATTTCATTATATTGAACATTAAAATATCCAATTTAAATGTCATTTAAGGGTAAATAAGGACCTTCATCTTCTTTCAATAATTAACATTAGAAATTAATACTTGGTTCATATTGTATAGCCATCTCCCAATGGTCTTGGAATGGATGCATTTAGATGGAGAAGGATTTCAAAAGGCTCATGGTACTTGTGGACCCCTCAAAGGCATGATATATAACACATGAACTTTATTTATGAAATTTGGTCTTTTGTTGTTGGCTTCTAGTATGAATGTTATCTATACTTGGTGGAATTCTTAGTTGAGACTCTCAATCTTCCATTGTTCGTTTCTAGCGTGATTATACAATATGCTCGCCAAATTGTATTAATTTATAATGTTAATTATTCAAAGAAGGTTTGTTTCATAAGAAGAGACCTATGTTCACATATTCCAAGGCATGTTATTATCCACAATGCATGACACTTTTTCGTGCATCTCTACCAAGTTCTAAATAGATACAGATCTGCCATTTCCATGGAGGAGATTGATGATTTTGTACTGATGTATTCAACCAATGTGATTTTGTAACATGTTGTAATTAGACAATTGGTCATTTGTACTAGGACCTCCCTGGTCTTTTTGATATTTTGCAAAATTTGTTACTTGGACTGCACCTGGGAGTTTTCTTGCTGGTTCTTTCCTGCCAGTATGTCCGCCTGAACCAGCTATATGTAAAATATTATATATAAATAAAATTATAAGTGGTCTCCCACTTTTACTTAAAAAAAAAGTTCTTGTAAATGTCCACATCTTTTTCCTTGACACAGTTGCTATTTCTTATGATTTTTCATAATGTTGACCAGTCAATACTTTACTATAAATATTCTATAGTCATGCTCTTAAATGTCATAAGAATATGTCATAATTGTAAGTTTTAGACAAAAAATATGATATGATATGGTGGAAAAAACCAAGATACAAGTTGGTTAGTTCTCATAAACTCTCTAAAATGAATTGGTCCTACATCCTAACTAGAAATACCATGAGGGTTTAGATCCCATTTTAGACAAAATATTCTTATACTCATCACTAGTTAACTTGGACCAACTAAAGAGATGGTGAACTAAGGGAAAATTAGTTGTATTGATAGATTAAAACTTAGTTATTTCTCTTTCCATTGTCCCCTCTCCTCAAAACACCCTTATTTAAGTAGATTCTATTAAACCTATCTCACATATCACCTCCCAATTCTTTAAACTTGTCGAACTTCTTATTCCTCATACCTAATAATCTATCCTTTAAATAGCACTTTACCTCAATCAAATTGATCACCTTGCTTGCCTAATATCCCTTTTGTTGATGTTCCTAGACCTCATCAAAATGGCAAGTGGATACAATTGTGGAATGATGCGATTAAATCTATTGCACTACCTTACTATGATCTTACAATAAGAATATGGCTAGAAAGAGATCTAGAATGGAAAAAAAAAATGGATCCAAATAGAAAGAAAAAACTTGTTTTGGCTTTAGCACTTACTAATAACTTTTCTACAATGAGTGGTTGCTTTCGTTGAAATAAAACTTAGAATTTGAACTTAATTTGGTAGGGATCTCAATTAAGAGATAGGCTACATTGGATGAGAAAAGGATATAAAGGGATACAAATTATTTTTAGTTATCTCGAACATATTTACATTTCTAAAGTGGATAATATCTATGTCGTTGATCAAGAGGTATTAGTTCCATGGCTGTAATGATATTAAATCCATTTTCAGAATACAAATAATTTTTAATTGCTCTAGTTGAAGGAGATCACGTCTAGGAATATAGTGAAAAATTATGGGCATAACAATTATATATATTTTTTAACATATATATTATGTAGTTTGGATTAGTGAGATATTTATAACAAGTATGCAATGAAGTCAAACTTTATTAGATTTGATTCTTAATAAATTAGTTTTAACGATTCAATTTATAGCTTTATGCAATCTATAAGTTTAAATAGTTTGATGGTATCTAAGCTTTATACATATAAAAATATGATAAATGTCTGATTATTTTGCTTTCCAATCTATAATTTTTTTATGTTCTTGGCTATATAATTGAAGTTCATTTATCTTAACAACTATTAGATTAAATATTTTTATCCCCAATTATTTTCAAATAATTTTATACTAATCTTTGTATTCTTATTCTTTCTTTCATCGTTTCATTTAAAATTTGAACCATTTAAGGATGCTATGTTATAGATTATAGTTGTCTTCCAATTCTTTTTAAATTGTTAATGGTATGAAAATATTATTGATGAGTAGTAATTATTACAAGTTCTATTTTGAATTTGTATTCCTTTATCTAGATATATTATTTACCAAAGTCTCATTGCTTTTTAGGTTAATGCTTTGTATATATATATATATATATAACATGGAAAATGTAGATCATGTTCCACCTGTGCCAGATTCTTTGTTTGCAAATACTAGTAATGAGATTAAAAAATTGAGAGATTCATTAGCACAGGGTGAAAACCCAGGGATATATAGTGAACCATGCATGTTAATATTGTATAGTCTAGAAAAACTAAAAGATGAACTTGAGAGGAGTAGTGCATATTCCCTAGATAGAGTGACTGCTATTCTTTTCCGCATGCGGGAAGAAGTACATGGTGATGTTCCCCTTAAACAAATACAAGATAGTGTCACCAAAGAAATGATAAAATCCACTTGTTTTCCATTTTATCAAAATGTGTGTAAGGTTAGGGGATACCAGGTCACTAGATATGTTGATCATGCTATGGCCTCATTGATCTACCCACGATTTCTTGCAGTACATGGTCTATACCCAAACAATGACCAGATTCCATTGTATTTTGTTCAACAGTTGTATGCTGAGGTCCATTTGGGCCTCAAAGTTAACTACCTAGACATTCCACCATATGCTGGTCAGGGGCGTGTTAGGATTATTGATATTCCCACCTATCGTCAAGCAGATAGACCACCCTCAATGTTTAGGGTATTGGTTGGTGACAGGTCTCTTGCTCTCACCCCAACTCTAGCCCCCATAACAGATGAGGTTGTCGTTGCTTCCCAAAAGGAAGTAATTGACACTGTAGGTGACATTGCAACTGCCACCACTAAGATATCTAATGATCGTGTAGGTCAGTATTTGATGTCTAGACATTCTCGATCCACACCATTTTCAACACAGTGGACCACCATGGATCCTTTTACAGTTGCAGACATCCCTACTCCTACACAGTTTGATGCACTTACAGGAGATATGTCACGCATGACTCTGCATTGTTTGGCTGAGGACCTATTGGAGGCATATGCCCACATTGCATCAGACAATGGGATCGGTATAGAGCATGTTAGAGAGCATTTGAGATGTAGAGGTCGTTCAGTTCCAGGATCCCATCACTCTTAGCCAAGCACTAGTGCGCATCAGGATCAACCTACAATTCATACGACAACTACACAGACTATGGGTTTTACTGATATGTTGATTGGTTCTGGTTCATCATCACCGATGCCATCTCACCTTCATAGTCCTCTACATTCATCATTTATGGCATGACATGGGATAGATCAGATGGATCACGAGATGTTGATTCATCGCGATAAGGTTTGGTATGGATATGGTGGAGGCATTTGTTTTAGAGGACTTAGGTCATCGTGTCGAGATGATGTGCATGTGCATGTTTCAATTCTTTTTCATTATTTTTTTTAATTTTTTTTTTTAACTAGATATTCATGTAAGTTGATATATATATATGTATATATATTGTAACAGGCGGACATACCTCATATCACTCCTAGTCTTGGTCCAGATCATGTGCATGATCGATGTGACTCTGTGGATGAATCTGATGCTAGTGGACATGTGAGTTTTACATTTTATATAATCACACATGTATATG
>VDFB02373466.1:0-22340 GCA_007258455.2 Sequoia sempervirens
AATATTGCTCTTTTGGTATTTGTTCATGTGTCTTCACTCATTATGATGAATTGTTATGCCACATAGGGTTTCATGCAATTGTAATGGTGAATTCTTTCTGTTTTGTGAATCTTTTATCATTATAAGCGAGTGTTATGCCACATAGGGTTTCATGAGATTGTGATGATAAATTCGTATTGAGAAGCCTTTACTGTTTTGATCAAGTGTTATGCCACACAGGGTTTCATAAGATTGTCATGGTAAATCCTTCCCTTAGTTTAGATAAATCTGTTTCGTGCATATTTACCATTGAGGTCAATTGTTATGCCACATAGGGTTTCAAGAGATTGAGATGATAAATCTGTTTTATGTAAATTTACCATTGTGATCGATCGTTATGCCACATAGGGTTTCGAGGAATTACGGTGATAAATCTGTTTTGTGAATCTTTATCATTATAATCAAGGGTTATGCCACATAGGGTTTCTTGAGATTGTGATAATAAAGCTGTTTTGTGAAGTCTTTACTATTTTGATCAAGTGTTATGCCACACAAGGTTTCATAAGATTATCTTGGTAAATTCTTAAATCTGTTTTGTGCCCAATAAGCTTGTTTAGATTGAGATGATAGTTGCGCCACCTTGCCTTCAAGTAGAGAATCTAAACTCTTTTATCGTCCAATAATCATCCCTGCTCCATTTCCTCATGCTCTGTTTTCTTGAGGAAACTGGATAGATTTAAAGTAGTTAGCTTAGTTGTAGTTAATGATCTGCGAAACCAGAAAATCCTTAGCTGCAACGTTCTTGGTTTTCTTAACCTTGTGCCTCTTCCAGCTGAGAACAAAAAGATAGGATTTAGATTACTTTTCTTTTCCATGCATTCCGGCATGAGGGAGCTTCCTCCTAATTTGGAAGAGCACTCATTAAGTAGTGTACATAGCTATCATACAAACACTTTAGGTGTTAGATTTTACGCCAACAACTGCAATTATGAATGATTTCCTTATATATATATAAGTGAATGTGTTGATGTGTTTTTATTTTAAAAATGATACAGAGAACGGTCTAACCCTATTTCTTTGTCAAGTGGATGTAGGATTGTCAACACCTCGAGGGAAAGGGAAATATCATCAAGGAGAGGTCGTAGTCTATAAAGGATCAAATTACCATCAAGTCACGAGTTGGTGTAAGGTGGCTACATTGAAGTCGTAACTTTGGGATATATCTCACTTAATTAAATAATTTTAAACCAAGTCAACTTTATATGAACATCATCGTTCTCCTTTAGAATATTTAGTCTTAAGCGCACCTTGGGAGTTAGTAATGAATTAAAAATATTAAGCCAATGTTAATATCAATCTTTAAGTGGTGATGAGTAATTGAGTCAGGGTAGCTCTTGTCGTGGGAGTGGTTGGATGGGGTAACTCCCCGCCACCCTTGCCACCTTTCTTTATTGAAACGCCCAAGAGAGAAGGCATGAAGACACATATCGGGGAGTCTTGTTCGCCTTTGGGTAATCTTTTGGAAGGCATTCTTCATTCTCGCATTCACCTCAAACTCACTCTTCTTTTCCTCTCATTCAGTCGGCATTCTGGTGTTGCAATTTCTATCTGACTTTCCATGGTCGAGCGCCATCTTCTTGCATTCATCATTGTTATTCAAATGTGAGAAAAAACATTCTATGCTCTTAAGAAAACTATCACAATCACTCTTCTCTGGATTGTGAAGGATCGAGTTATCTGTAGCTTACATCCTATTCATTGGGAGAAGATGCTAGAAGAATCCTCGAGTTGTAGATTTACATCTCCAGGCACATATTGTGTGTCTTTTAATTTGTCAAGTCTTTAGCATTAAAAAGTCCTTACATCATTCTTGTAATCAACATGTAATAGTTAGCATATCCGTTGAATTCACGTCCTGCTTGAAGTATAATGTTATCGAATCCATGCAAAATCTCAATGTCTTGTCTGTCGAATTACTCTTTCCTTATTAGTTATGAACCTAACTTGTTTATCCAATCTTGCACTCGAAATGCTCTATATTTTCTTCCGTCAATGCTTAAGTCGAAGTCTACACCATACTCTGTTCTTAAGTCTCGAACCTAGTTAGATCATTAATCTCTATCCCCGTTTTAAATAAATGGAACTTAAACTAACTGTTAGATTCTTTCCAAAACTGTTGAAGAACTATCATTCTCTTCTCTTGTAAGTATGAATTGAGCTTATTACCTTTGATTGTAAAGGAACGAATTATGAGTCGAGTCAATGATTATATAAAGTCAAATGTCAAATGTATTAATGTCGAGTAAGGGTGAGAGTGCCGATGGTACAAAAAACGTGTCGTAATCATTAAATCCTTGGCCAAGGTTATGATACTTTGAATAAGCAACAATCAGCCATCAAGAATTAGATATACCCTTGGTCAGAATGGTCTTTCTAGTTAGGAGAACCTATAGTGAGAGATCGACCAAGGTAGTATAGGTTTTTGACACCAGACTCAGATGGCAAGATGGTAATTTGTGAAATCCTTTATAGACTACCCTCATGAAGGGTCGGGTTTCTTCAATTGAAGAAACACGGGAGACCAGTAGGTCTTAGTTGGGTGGAAAAGCCCTTGATGATGTTTCTTTTTCCCTCGAAGACAAAGTCTTGTTCAAGCATTCCAGCAGGAAGCCTTCAGACTGTACTTTCTCATAACTCTCTCTCTCTTTACTTCAAATATATTTACTTTATAATGTTTATTTCACTGCTGTTTTAAATGCTCTTTTCATTTCATAATTAATGGAAAAGTTAGTTCATAACCAACTGTAGTTTTCAATTATATAAACTGTTATTGTTCCGTTTCAGCTGAAATTGAATAAAAAAAGGGAACTAGAAGTTTGTTATTGAATGTTAGAGTAGTTAATGCTCAGATTATATATCTTTCCTGTTTGTTATTGCAAAGAAAACTCTCATAAGGAAAATTAGTTAGTTACACTTCAGCTGAAACTGGTAGTTAGTTACCCTTCTTAAACTGTAGATTAGCTTGTATGTTACATATATACATTTTTTCCCAGTAACCTACTCAGGGGTCATTCCTGCATATTAGAGAGGGTCCCTTGCTGAGATAGAGAATGACTTTTGTTTCCTTTTAAAATTTTGTGTTATATGTAGATGTTGTTGAACTGTACAAACAAGCTGTACTCTTAACTGTAACTTATGAACATGAGAAACCACTCCTGCATATTACACAAAATAGACTAGACATAACAGCTTATGATCTTATAGGATTTCAAAACTCTCCAAATAGACTACATTCTTTACAAATTAAGTGAACCTTAGCCCTGATGAGCACAGAGAAATTTGTAATGATTCAAAAACATAAAAAATGGGCTCAAGGTCTAAAACTGATCTATGATATAGTATTAATGTAAAGAGTTAAGAAAAAAGAAAAAAATCATGCTTTTAAATCACAATCTCATATTTCCATGTAAACTTTAATTTATCTAATTTCTACAAGAATAGATAATAAGAATTACTGAGATTTACCTCGCATCTCCAGCTGGAATATGAGGACCATTTGTAATGGATGTGCTAGATTTCTTCCACTGATTGATTTCATTTTGAAGCCACGCATATGTCTCTTCATTTTTAAGAGAATATGCAATTTCATTCTTTTGATTGCAGTCCATTTTTCCTTTTGCTAGACTTGACAATGAACCATGAGCACAGTCCTCAAACTCTTGACATCCATTCTCCATGTATGCACGAGTGAGATTATAATCAAGGCGCATCTCTTCAAGAACACTTTTGTGCTCAGCATGAAGAATGGATTCCAAACACCTGAAAGTGAAAACCATTGATTCTTCTCTTCTTATGATACCAGACAAATAAATAACACGTAATAATGTTGACTATGAATATAGAGATAAAATTTAGTTATCATTTATGGACTATCTTTCCAAATAAGCATAATTTCAATTTTCAACAATACCAAAACAAAAAGAACCCTGGGCTGAAACTACATATTTTCTACTTCAAATGCCCCTTACTCGAAGAACAAAGATAACAAGAATGAATGTAAGAAAAAAGTTGTAAAGTCTGATTCCAAAATCAAAGCAAAGACTACAAAACAGAACACGAACACATGCACTATTGAAAAAAATAAGTGTCAAAAGCTTGTTATAGGTATAATTTAATTGCTTTTCACTTCTTTATATCTTTTTAACACTTTCAATGCACAATACATTCAATACATACCTTTTATATCCAATGTGTGGCAGAGTTCTGAAGACACTATTAGAAACCAACTTTCATGCATAAGAGAGAAAATCTTTCATAGACACAATGAAAAGTGCTTTGTTAGTCTCTATATTATTTGAATTCATTTTTAACATCATTAATACAACACCATTGAGGAAATGGTTTGTTAGTAAAGGTGTGGCACTGTTTCAGCAGCAATCTGGGTTCAAACCCTGCTGGGCCAGCATGCTCATGACCTTCCTACCCCTGCTGGGCTGCTATGCTTGCAAATTTTAGACCGTTTATTCCTTTCAGATAGGGGATGGAGGCCCCCATTTGTGGTCCCACCAGCTTAACCTGTTTCATGCCCAGTTCGGGTGGAGGGTATGTTTGAAACCCTCAATTAACGTATCCACAAAAAAGTATATGAATACAAAGGGAAATTGGAGCAAAGAAGACATAGCTAAAGACATTTTTGAATAACAACATGATGTTTCCAGAGTCCATGACATTTTTTCATGATATACAATATGCCCCTGACTGCTTAAACAAACCATAAAAAAATGGCATGCTGCTAAATTAACCCTGCATGTTGTCATGTCCCCAATTTGGAGCAATAAGGAGAATATATTAAATTAATTACTTATAAGGTTATTAAAAAAATATATATTAAAAAGTAACCTTATATTTAATTAATTTAATATTAAAGTGACTAAAAATAAAATAATATTAAAAAGTCACTTGAAAGAATAAAATAATAATTTATTCTAGAAGCTTCATGAGAATACTTGTGAATTCTTTATAAGGAGCTTTTGGAGGGCATTTGAGATATCCTAGAGTCAAATACATTTCTGAATATTGGAGAATTTGAATGCTTGTCACAGCTGGAGAAGTAAAATTCTCTTATATTGTTGGTTTCGGTTGTGCAACACCAACCCTAGCTAGTCAAAAGGGTGGAAGATATTCAATCTTTCACATTGAGCACAAAATTTTGTGGCTTACAGCCAAATTTTGAGAATTGGGAAAGGAATCAATCTCATTATGGTTGCAGATTGGAGTTGAAGACTTCAGCTTGTAGTGGACAAATTTGTATTGGAAGAAAATTGATCTTCATAAGAATTTATTGCAGCTTGATTGTTCAATTCAAAGTCTTTCAATACATGCTAAGGAGGACGATTTTTGTGCATTGGAAGACGCCTTTCATCATCATTGCCTGGGTCGACTTTGCTGGTGATTTGATGATGTGTTGGAGGCTCATAGGAGGCTGAACGCACTTCCCCAAGGGTGCGATTTTGACAAATTAAAGTTGAGAAAATCATATCAGGTTTTGTGAAAGCTGGACGCACTTAATAGGTGCGATTTCATTCTGGACAGTCAGATAAATTATTAATAAATATTTATCAGCATCACACAGCAGCATAAGGGCTAGGCGCAGCATTATGATAAGGAGATTGTGAATTTTCAAGGAGAGTTGAACTTGTCTGTGAAGGCTGCCATCTTGTTATCAGTTTCTCATTTAATAATTTCCATTTCATTTAGATTTGCATTTAGATAGCTGCATTGAAGCCATCATAGAAGTATTGCATATTTGTCATTGTAAGCTCCTATACAAGAGCGAACTGTTGTGGATATTTATTTATATGTAATCAGATTGAGAACTGTTATCAGCAATGACAAATTCTATGAAGTTTGGAAGTTAGCACTACAAGTATTTGATATAATGTTTCATGCTGAAGCTACTCTCTTTCAGTTAGAAATTAGAATTGAGTCAATGGAATGCAAGTCAATTACAAACATTTGCATTTTAGAATGTTTGATCAAATGCCAAAGAGTTCACTGTTTTATCAGCATTAATAGTTTGCATACAAACTGTTTGACGAAATGTCATACAGATGTAGGTGCATATTTTGCATAGTTTAAGTCATTGTATATGCATTTAGCAATGCAAAAAGAGTTGCATAAGCATTGTAGAAGATTGTTTAAGCATTTTAGTGGTTATTTGTCATCATTATTTCATCATTGCAACCACATATATCAAAGCCAAAGCAAACTGAAACATAATACCTGCAAGTACAAGGTTGCACACTAAGTGTTTGACAAAATTCCTAAGAGCCAAAATTCAGTAAATTCACTCATATTTAGCAAGGGCTCTTACACATGTTATGCTGAACCCTACCAACTGACTTGAACAACCCCATATGGAGCCTCTTTGGCAAACATGAAAAAACCGTAAGAATAAATAGGTTGTGATATCCCAAATTGTATGCATTTTTCTACATCATTTTATGAAATTTGACTATGAAAATTGAATCCTATTCTAAAAAATATGAACTTAATATAGAAATGTGGAAATTCTGATTTTAAGAAAATTCTCACTTTTTGGCCGTAGTATCAAGCTAGTCCTATGAGAAATTAATGCACTTGTCTCCATGTGTGTACCTATAAACCATGGGGGCCACTATGTTGGTTCCTTATTTTGTTGTGTCTCATTTCTCTTTATTCTACTCCCATGTTGTGCATTTAACCTTGTTTGACCCATTATTGATAACCGATCTAAGACATCCTAAGTGAGTCCCCTAGGTGTCAAGAGATGCAAAAATCCATAAAAATTTAGTGTTTTCTATATTTGTCAGAGTTGCAAACTTTTAGGGTTTCCCTTGTTGTCATGCCTTTCCCCTCAACCCCAACATCCTGATCCTTCGCCTAAAAGGTTCCTAAGTCCTTTAGACTGGACTATCAAACTTTTCCATCTCTGAGTACCAAGTTCAAAACCCCCACCTTCACCTCACTTTTCCTTTATATTTGTCGGCCATTAGACTTCCCTCTCCCCAAGTACCTATCATGAGGTAAGCCCAAACCTCGACCCCCAACATTTTCCTCATCAAAATTAAACCCTCGGACTTTCCCCATTCCCCATGCCTCGATGGTATGACTTCCTCACCACCCCCAAACCTCAACACCCTGACCTAAGGCATGAAGCATGAGTTCCCCCCAACCTCCAAAGTCCAATATTCTTGCCATTTTTCACTGCAACTTCCACCTACCAACCTAGACAACACATAATGCATTTAATGAATCATAAAAGGTCAACAATTGTTAGAAAATGTCCTTTCCTGCCCAGGGACCACTGTTCATCATTTTGGGGTGGATTTGCAATCAATTTTCCAATGGTAGGGAAGAAAACAACACAAAACACCATTAATGCATCTATAGTGCCACTAACCACCAAATTTAATCTATCCATACCTAGAAAACATATTTTAATCAAAAGGGCATGGATCTATAAGAAGAAACGAACAAAAAGAGGATGACCTAATTAATATAGTGGTTAAAATTTCACAATCCAATATTTACACGCCATATCCTAGCTGCATTTGTAAGGATTTTGCAGGCTTCTCTATGCTTTGTCACACTAGATCCAAAGGCATCTTTAATGCAGAGAATGTTTCCAGATCCAGGAAGAAGATTACCCCATGTTTCTATGGGGCCTTCAAGCAGATTACACAATTTGGGGAAAACAGCGCCCAAGAACATAGGTGTTCTTTGCAACATACCCATGGTGGGACACAGAATTTATGGTTGAACTAGCATCTCTCTTTGAGGGTATGAAGGACCCAAAAGTTATTATTCAAAGGGGATGAAAAAATAGAGAAAGGGAGTAATTGTAGAGCCAACAAAACAATGATATTCACAAGAAGCCCTAGGGTTTTGATTCTTAGTTATGGTTATTGCATTTTTGTGATTATTTTGATGTAAGTTTATCCCAAACATGTAATAGATTCTTTGTAACCTTGAAGAGAGAGTGTAACTAGCAGATCCAACATGGTTCAAGTGTCTCCAAGAGTTTTCTATGTATTGTCTTGACAAATTCTTGATTAGTTGGGCAGTCAGAAGGCTGTAAAATCATTTCAAAGATTTTGTATTCTATCTCCTCAAGGTAAATAAAGAAATATACCAGTTTATAGTTAGATTATTAAGTAGACTATTGTAAAGGTCTACAAGTTTTGTTATTTACTCATTTGCATGTGTAGAAACTAGTTTGTATGTGCACTTGAATAGATATAGTTTTCAGGTATATCTTGATCAAGGTATCCCATTTGGTTCCAGATGTTGCATGTTTTGCATAAACCCTATGTTATGTTCCCAACTAGATACAGGTGTCAATCTGTGATTTGTTCCCCCTTCCATCATCTTCACACATTTAAAACAAACTAAACTTTATATACATTTTCAGTTGTGTTGTTCTTCCCTAAGTTCATGTTCAAGTGTATAATAGCAACAGGCGTGATTGCATCCATATTTTAAACACTTTACATAGCAACCCCTTTTTTGCCATATAAAGGTTTAACCTTGCATGTTCAAACCAGCACATAGATATGTTGTGACAACCAAAATAGGAGTATAATGTGCAACTGATATGGTCTGTAACAAGGAGATTATTCGTTTACTGTAGATTCATTCAACTCAGCACCTTAGGGAAATCCCCCCTGGTCTTGCCAAACCAGAAGTGAAAGAGGTCCTACCCACCTCAATAATTGGTCCTTAGTTGCCCAACCTGGTCCTCAAGGAAATCCCCCTACGGAAATCCCCTAGGGGCATTTCATTTAACTCGTCACCTTGGGGAAATCCCCCTGGTCTTGCCAAACCAGAAGTGAAAGAGGTCCTACCCACCTCAATAATTGGTCCTTAGTTGCCCAACCTGGCCATAGGCTTTGTGATATTCTTCCCAAGTTTGACGCCCTTGACACTTGGGAGACTATCCAACCATAGTGATTTCAGACTTACAACTCAGATCACCAGCATACAAAGCAATGCAAGTAATTCCTTTGCTTTGTGCTGATTTACAATGGATTAAAAACTAGTCCAGGAGAAGTTCCTCATATCAGTCTTAGGAAAGCCTAACACTAAAACAGAAAATTAAACCTATGAAAATCAATTCCAGATCTGAATATGCAAAATAAACTGAGTGAAATAAATAATATATTGTAATCAGCTCTACATCATTATTCTAAGATCTAAATAATTAAAACATTTGTGTTGTGTATATATTGACATAAAGATTAAGCAGAGATTTGATATGAAAATCTTTCAAGGCCATACTTTCAGAGAGTGAAGCTGAAAATTGAATTGACAATAAACACCTTAAAGGCTTAATATGATCGGTGTCATTATCCCAGTGGATCACAGAATCTCTCATCATGGCAGACTGATATAGTGATGGAAGACGAAGCAAGGTGTATGAATGAATGTCATTAACTCTTCATATGGGATCTAATCCAATCAACAAAGAGGTGAATCATAGAATGAGGCAGGTACCCATAACATTATTCTGCTAAGAAGATAACACGTTGTCTTTGATGACCTTACAAAAATAAGCAAAGCAGTAAGAATAGAACTGATTTCATTAAAACTAAAAGCAACCCATTGTTCATAGGCATGTCTAAAAACCAAGGAAACCAAAATGTGCATTTCAAATTCTTAAGTCCAGGTGCATCCCAGTTCACAAGTCGCAAAAATATGAAATAAACATAGGGCTAAAGCCACAAAAATATTATTTGTCTAGCATTTATGCTTAGGAGACTAGGAAGCCAGGAAACAGTTTAGACTTCAATTCACGTGAATTTATCATTGGCATCTCCAGAATTTCGCAATATATGCCTAAATAAACTAACGTATGACCTTAAAAAGAAAAGCTAACTGCCCTCTTGAGCTACTAGACGCAAATGGAATATAAGAACACAAATCATCCATGATTACCCTGTAAATTGATTTCTAAACGGAAGTTGTAACTTGGCTAAGTTAACTCGCATATGATGATATGATTTGACCGAGGTGCAACATAAGATTTTGCGTTAGAGAAATTCTAGTTACAGCAATCAGAGACTAGAAGAGTCCAACTGTGACAGTGGGTAGACCGGAGATTAGTGAACCAAATTCAAAAGAGACAATAGCAATGAAAGTTGAAAATAGTACCTGTAAAGGATAGTAATAACAGATTGGAAACAGTGACAAGCCCATCCTCACCTTGCAGGTTCAACAAATGACTCGTGCATTACCACCACACGAAAAACCATATGGAATTAAGTGATGGAGCTGATAACCAATTAGGAAGGAAAAACACTCTTTGAAAGGACAGCACATAAAAAGCAAAACCGAATTGTGTGATGGAGCTACTGCCCAATTGGATAGGGAAAACTTTCTACTTTGTTTTTGACATAAAAGGGCATGAAAAACAAAACTGAATTAAGTAATAGAGTCGATTCCAATTGAATAAACCCTCTTGCAGAGCACGCAAAGTTCATTACATAACTTTGTAATTCAAAGTGAGGGTTGTTTCTCCTACAATTAGGTGTTACCTCAAAGTTTCCAGGATCGCTTAGCCTCTGGAAACTGGTGCATGCCCCCTGCGGTAGATTTTTTCCGTAGGCATGCTTTGAACTCGGGGGCATTCCACTAAGCATAAGGCTCAAAATCACAATCTTATATGTCAAACGCGAGGAGTTTGAAAAAAGTAACTATAATGGTATTGAATCAATAGTTTCTTGCAGTTTTAGCTTGCACAGAGGCCTAATAGAACATTATAAAATGAATCAAGAATGTCGTATCATTTATCAGCAGTTGGTCACAGGGTCCATGTAATAACAAAGAGTCCTCGTCAGCTCTCACAAACTATACCCCAATATTTAAAGACCCTTGAATTCTCATAGCGATTTTACAATTTAGAGGAAGGTTTTAGGGATTATTCTTACGAAGTTATAGTCACAAAATCCTGGCCATCCTTTTCGCTGTTGAAAAGTGAAAGAAGAGCATTAAGAAGGTCTGTTTTAGAAATGGGTATGTATCGTTGTCTTGGCACTGGAATTCTTGAGATGCTTTCTTCTTCTTCCTCTTCGCTAAATGGCTCTTTAATAGGTAACTGCTCGCCATTTTGTTTTTCAGTGGTTTCTTCCACTTGTAAAGACCAGTTACTTCCTTCTTTTACCTCCACCTCCAAATTTGTAATTGCTTTGCATAAAATTGTAACATTGAAATTGGGGAAGCTGGTTGATCTGAAGAAACGAATGCCGCCATTATTGAGTTTATGTAAAGCATTCTTGTGATTTTGTTTCTGCACAGAGCCAAGTGATAGAACACTTGAACCGCGGACATGATGAATGGCCTTCATGAAATCACGAGTGGAGAATGAGGAGGAACAAATTCATTCATCTGTAAACTCGCGGTGAATTCGGTATACATATTAAGCGCGGGTCAAATCGTGAAATGTTGTGTGGCTCTTGTGATTTTGCGATTGATAACAGATTCAGCGTTCAAGAGCTCAACAAATCCCTTACGAGCTAATTAACTAACTAACAATTTGAATTATCCGCGGTATACTAAAATGTTAATAGCTAGCTAATTGTGAAAATAAAACAAGTGCCTATTTTGTAGATTTTGAAAAAAAATAAGTTTTATTAATGTGAATAAAAAATAAAAATAAATATATCTTATAATTTAGTATTGTTAATTAATTTTTTATTCTAATTCTAGACCTATCTCTAATCTTAGATATGGTCATAATACTGGTCATAATTGTAATCTTAACAATGAAGAATTATAGAGTACTATTACAAAAAAATATCTATGAATTGATATTGAGAATAAGATTTGGAATAGAGATATGAGATGAATAAAATTTTGGAGGATATGTAAAAATATTTTTAGTTGTTTATTTCAATTTTGGTTTTCTTTGGTTTTGTTTTAACATCTGGCGGCCTTGGGATACATGCAAAGTGATCATATTTGACAGAGTTAAATTTTTGCCATACTTTGGCTTTGGTGCATAACAATAGAAACAATGGTTTTGGGAATTGATGGAGTTTCATGTCGAATCCTTGCATAGGCAGATTGTTAAAAGCATCCTAGATTTAATGGTGAAGATTTTGCAGTCATATCTCGCATGGTTTGGGAGAATTTAATTTTCTTGAACCCACAAATTTCAAGAAAATTAATTTCTCAAGTTTTATTAGTGTTGGGGCAAAATGCTTGGTGGAAAGCTTAGGAATGTCATTCCACACATCTTAACAAGATTTCATGCAAAGAGGAGTATTTGGAAAGAAAATGTGCAAAAAGTCATTTTCCGATGTAATTGTGTCGCAATGGCAAAATGTAATTCTTCTCTTAATTGGTTTGTGAGAATTTGAATGGACATTAATCAAAAAAAATTATTAAATATTATTTAATCCTTAATGCATTTAATGCCAACAAGAAACAGATTAAAGAAAAAAAAGTGAAGTTGGAAAATGATTCTAATTTAAAAAATATTGAAATACACAAATAAAATCTGAAAGATAGAGGGATGATAGGAAACAACAAAAAAAATACACAAGGGAAGTAGATATGCCATGTCATTCCAAAAAATTACTTTATAAACAATAAAGTAGAAGAGAGAAGGCATGGAATTGAGAAGAGGGAGGTTGAAGTTGAAGTGGCACCCATGAAGAGGCCCATGATTAATAGAAATCATTAAAGAAAAGTTAAAAGTCATCACAAAAAAGAGAATAAAAAAATAAGAGGGATAGCATGTCATAACGAAGATATACAACCAAAAAAAGACAAAGAAATGATTGAGAAGGAGAGAGTAAAGAGGCGCAAGAGTAAAAGAGAAGTATTAAGTTAAGAAAGCAGATCAAAGGTGCATTACCAATTAGAAGGGGGGATTGCATTGAGAAAGAGGTCACTGCTATTTTAAAAGATTAAAGAGGAATTTATATATGCAAGATGCACACCATATGGAAGGAATATATGAAGTGCAACTTGGTAAGTGAAGCGAGGACAGAGTAAGAGAGTAGAAAAGGGTGATACAAGAGAACCTTGTGCAGATATTAATTATCTATGATTTCAAATAATAGAGGAAGTGCTAAAGGATTACCACGTAGTAGATTGGGAAGAGGTTGTGCAACATATGTGAGGGTAAAAGATGAGGCTATGAATAATTAATTCAAATCATTAAATTTAAAATAAATTAGTGTAGACAAAGAGAGTTCAAACAAGTGCAGATTGCACAAAGAATGTAAGACTGTAATGTTTTGATTGATTAAAATAATGTGGATTTCTCTCCATGAATGTGAATAAAGGGAAAATTGTTGGTTGCAATCTTTGGGCAGAATGTTACCTATTCTATTGTGAATTTGTGTGAGGATTGACTTGGACAAGGAGAGTGAGGTATTATTTTGTGTCAAATTGGTATCAGAGCGAGGGATTCTAAGTGCATAGGCAAAGCATTGAACATGCAGCATCCTATGCCAAGACTTATGGGTAGAGGAAGGTGATTATGAAGAGCTCAAAAGAATTGTCGTAGGTATATGAAGTCCTGAGGATTGAGATCTAAAATCGTGAAGAAATTATTTTTGTAGATCATGTGAATTGAAGATTACAGTAGATGAAGATGGTTTGGGTCAAGAGAAGACCCATGAGAATATTGTTTTGGGAACAATATTGGGAGAAGGTAGAAAATGAGAAATTTGAGAAGATGGAACAAATGGTCTATGAGGAAGATCGAAGAGAGGATAGAGAAATTGGAATAGAATATTAGAGATGATGAGAGAAGATTGGTAAAGAGAAACGAGAAGAAGAACGAGGACAACAAAAGGAAGAGTGGAAGAAATGAGCATTGTAGCCTATGATGGAAGGAGAAAGATTTGAGAGCAATCCCTACCAATGTAAATGAAGAAGTGAGCAACAAAAGAGAAGATAACAATAGAGGGTGGAAAGAATGATGACGTAATTATGGTTACAATGGTACAACGTGAGGAAATTGCAACTATTGACGAGATTGCAACACTAGAGGATGTAGTTGCAGAGATGGAGTGTCAGGAAGCGAAGAATGATGTTGCAACAGTGAAAGAGAAAGAGGTAAAATTTAATTTTCTTGAATTTAGTGATGAGGAGGTTGAGTTGAATTTTCATATGGTTGAGGTGAATAAAGAATTAGTTGATAGAGAGAGATCGTGTGATTGTAAATTGGTGTATAGATAAGTGTTTGCATATAGAAGTTGTGGAGGATATTGCAGGATTTTGGTGGAGGTGGTCGATCTACAATGGGTTGGATCCTACAAATGAGAAGAAGAGAATAGAGAGTGTTTAGTGGAGGATGGTTTATGGTGGACATGATTCCATGAGGGTGAGAAGGAAGAGAATGCAATGTTGTTGGAGGAATGTGGTGCGTGTTCCAACACGAAGCTGAAGAAAGAGGAAGAAGGATTGACCTTGAGCACTTTGGACAACAAGGGAGTTCACTAAAAATTGCATTCAACTACTCAACTTCATCTTTGTGAGCCTATGCTCACAAATTTCCTACCTGGTATGTGTAATGCAGGAGCATCTAGGTGAGTGTGCAATCGACATACCCCAAAATATTTTTCGTTGCTTATTTTAGTTTTGGTTTTCTTGGGTTTTATTTTGACATCTCATGGCCTTGGGATACATATAGAGTGATCATATTTGACAGAGTTAAATTTTTGCCATACTTTGGCTTCTGTGCACAATAGGCAGTTTTGTTGAAATGATTGTTTCGAGAATTGATGAAGTTTCATCTTGAATCCTTGCATAGGTGGATTGTTAAAAGCATTCTAGATTTAATGGTGAAGATTTTGCAGTCATATCATGCATGGTTTGGAAGAATTTAATTTTCTTTGTTCTCAACTGACAATTTGCAGGAAAATTAATTTATGAAATTTTATTAGTGTTGGGGAAAAACGGCTTGGTGGAAAGCTTGGGAATGTCATTCCACACATCTTGACAAGATTTCATGCAAAGGGGAGTTTCTGGAAAGAAGATATGCAATAAGTCATTTTCAAGTGCAATTGTGTCGCAATGGCAAAATGTAATTCTTCTCCGAATTGGTTTGTGTGAATTTGAATGGGCATTAATCAAAAAATATTATTAAATATTATTTAATCCTTGATGCATTTAATGCAAACAAGAAATAGCTTAAAGAAAAAAATGTGAAGTTGGAAATGATTCTAATTTAAAAGACATTGAAATAAAAAAAAAAAATCTAAAAGATAGAGGGGTGATAGGTAGCAACAAAAAAAATACACAGGGGAAGTAGATACATCATATTATTCAAGAAAATTGCTTTATAAACAATAAAATAGAAGACAGAAGGCGTGGAATTGAGAAGAGGGAGGTAGAAGTTGAAGTGGCACCCATGAAGAGGCCCATGATTAATAGAAAATCATCAAAAAAAAGTTAAAAGTCATCAAAAAAAGAATTAAAAAACAAGAGGGATACCACGCCATAGGGAAGCTATACAACAAAAAAAGACAAAGAAATGATTAGAAAAAGGAGAAAATAAGGAGCCGCATGAGTAAAAGAGAAGTATTAAGTTAAGAAAGCAAATCAAAGTTGCATTACAGATTAGAAAGGGGTGTTGTGTTGAGAAAGAGGTCACTATTGTTTTAAAAGACTAAAGAGAGTTTATAAATGCAAGCTACACACCATATGGAAGGACTATATAAAGTGCACCTTGGTAAGTGAAGCAAGGACAGAGTAAGAGATTAGCAAAGGGTGATACAAGAGAACCTCTATGCCGATATTAATTATTTGTGATTTCAAATAAGATAGGAAGTGCTAAGGATTACCACACAGCAAATTGGGGAGAGGTTGTGCAGCATATGTGAGGGTAAAAGATGAGGTTGTGAATAATTAATTTAGATCATTAAATTTAAAATAAATTAGTGTGGAAAAAGAGAGTTCAATCAAGTGCAGATTGCACAAAGAATGTAAGACTGTAATCTTTTGATTGATTAAAATAATGTGGATTTCTCTCCATTTTTATTGTTGTATTAAAATCATGAATGTGAATAAAGGGAAATTGTTGGTTGCAATCTTTGGGCAGAATGTTGCCTGTTCTATGTGAATTTGTGTGAGGATTGGCTTCAATAACAAGAGTGAGCTTTTCTTTTGCATCAAATTTTTACCTTACTCTTAATTCTAATCCTAATCTTTTTTTTGGTCGGTAACAATATTGTATTTAATTAGTCATAGAAATCATAATTACATCTTATCATAGAGTTTCAAACAGAAAATCCCTAACACCACCTTACAATGGATACCACAAGATTTGCTTAGACTTTCTTGGCATTCATGAAACAAAAAAACATCCACCTCCCATTCACCATTAATCCATTCCCCCGTTGCTCTGTGAATTCTATTCAACAATTCAAAAAAAAACTTCCCATTAAGATAAAACTACTACCCAAGAAACGAAACCATCAACTGTTGCAGAAATCCCATCCCACCATTTCCAGAGTACTATCACCCAAGCCCACCAACAATTACAGTCCATTAACACCATTACAAAAAACTAGTGCTCGCAGCCAAAAAATAGAACTCAAAACCATCCAATAGCAACCTTTAATACCATGTTTATCCCATCGGTGTCTCTGCATTGCCAGGTGCAACACAAGAAGCCCTCTATGTCCTCTATCTCCATAGTACACTCAGCTAATCATCTACCACCATCATGTGCTACTTGGCCTCAAAATCTTGACAGCGCAAAGCTAGCAATAACTCCTCCCATGAAACAAGCACTTTCACTCTATACTCATCCTTGTCCAATCTACCCGGCTACCACACAAAGGAGATGAACCCCCTTTCCTTGCCTCCACTAGGACTTCAATTCCATCAATTACCTTGAAACCGACATCCAGAGTTTCCCATTCAAAAGCAAAACCCACTAGAAAGTCCCCACATTCTCTGCCACCTCTAGCCCCCAGGCGAGTACTAAAGAAAAGATATCCATGTTCAATCGATATTGGTCCCTTGCATCAATGAAAATATTGCCCAGCAAATCTAGATTCGATGTAGTCACAATCTCCCATTTATTTTTGAAAAGTCTCTTTGACCATTGAGCCATCTTGCATACATTATTTCCCAAGTGGTCATTGTGCCATTCAACCCATCCTCCTAAGCATGCACAAACATCACCTTACACCCCTAAAACAAGGATTAAAACCTTGTCAGTTATAAAATTAAATCCCGATACTCCACTTTTGAATAGTGGATCATACTTCCTTGGGAAGATTTTGAAAATACTCCAATTTGACCTCATCACTTTCATCAAAGGATAGTGCCCATTTAGATAAGCAATCTGCCACTTTGTTACCCATTCTATGTATATGGCTTATTTTGAATTCTTCAAAATTGGCTAGTTCATCCAAAATGGGCTTGATAAAGTTTTGTAAATGCCATGCTACAACTCTGCCATTCATAATTGCTTGAATTATTATTAAAGAATCCCCTTCTAAGTGTATTCTTTTAAATCCAAAAACCTGCCAAACTTAATTGCCATCAAAGCCACTTTTGCCTCCACCAAAGGCTACAGTGTCTCCCTGCCAATCCCAAACAATGACACCTACACCCAATGGTCCAGGATTCCCCCGTGGAATTTCAAGGGATGCAATTCCCCTAACAAGATTCATCTGATCAAAAGATGATTTGATCAGGTGAGGCCATATTTAGTATTTATGCAAGAAACAAAATTGAAAGGGTTAGATAAGGGCATTTTTAGTAAACTTTTTTGTCGATGGAATTGTAGCCTTGTTGATGCTACTAGAGCCTCTGGTGGTTTGGTCATTTTGTGGGATGCTTCATCTATGGATGTTCAAGTGATTTGACATGAAAGGTACTGGAAATGGTTGAGCATATACTCAAAATAGTTGTTTACAAGGTTTCATGTTATTAATATGTACAATCCAAATAGTTCCTCTAGGAAAAAATAACTTTGGCAAGAATTATCGATGACCCTCACCGCTAGGAAGGAGGGTATGTTCCTTTTGGAGGGGACTTTAATGCAATCCTCCGGCCTTCAGACAAAAAAGGTGGAGTTGGCTAGGTTGGTCAGAGTTAAAAGGATTTCAATGATTTTGTTACAAATAATGGTTTAATTTAACTATTCTTCAATAATGGTGATTTCAATTAGACGAACAGGAGAAGTGGCTTCCTCAATATTGCAGAAAAGCTTAATAGATTTTTCCTCATTGGAAATTGGATAGATTCATAATGGACTTGTGAGGCTAAAATTTTACCTATAGTTGGTTCAAATCACTACCCCATTAGTGTTTGAATTCAAGAGGAAGCAACTCCTAATAGATGTCCTTTTAAATTTGAAGCGATGTGGTTTTGAGTGGAGGGTTTCAAAGAGTTGGTGGTTTGGTGGTGGAATAATGTTCCTCTTAGAACAGGTAATAAAGCCTTCCTCTTCTTCAAAAAATTACAATTTATCAAAGAAAAACTAAAGAGATGGAATAGGGAGACTTTTAAGAATATCTTTAAGGAGAAACTCATTTTGGAAAATGAATTGAGTACCTTACATGCAAAAATCATAGAGGGTGGGATGTCTAAAGAATATTTTAACAGAGAAAAGTTTCTAAACAAGATGTACTTTGAAGTACTATCAAGGGAAGAAGTCTTTTGGTGACAAAAATCTCGTGAAACATGGTTAAAGGAAGGAGATCGAAATACAAAATTCTTCCATAATTATGTGAAAGTCAGAAGCTCTTGCAACAAGATTTTCTCAATAAAGGATGCAAGTGGTAACATTATTCAGGATGCAAAGTAAATAAATATGGAGGTTGTTAGGTATTTTTTTGAAATTTTTTTTGGAGAACTTGTTGATTCCTCTCAAGACTAGGATACAATGGAAGTTATCCTTGAGTGTATTTCAGAGGCTCAAAATAGGTTATTGAAGAGAGCAGTATCCTTGAAGGAAGTTAAAAGTGCTCTGTTTAGTTTTTTGGGGGGGGGACAAAGCCCCAAGGCCCGATGGTTTCCCTGTTGCCTTTTTTCAAAAACTATGGGATGGTTTTGCCTTTGATTTATTGGAAGTTGTGGAGGAATCAAGGAAAGGTGGTTTTGTTTTACGAGATTTCAATAACACTTTTATTTCCCTAGTTCCAAAGTGAACGAAGATTAGTTCTTTTGATGATTTCAGACCCATCTCTTTATGTAAAACGTATACAAAATAATTCCCAAGGTTATAGCTAACAGGCTAAAATGTGTTCTTGAGTCAGTGATTTCAAATGAGCAGAGTGGTTTTTCACCTAACAAGTCTATTTATGAAGGTGTCATTGTGACTCATGAAGCTGTACACTCCATACGAGCTACAAAGACAGAAAGAATGATGGTCAAGCTAGATATAAGGAAGACTTATGATGAGGTCAATAGATGGTTCTTGCTGAAGATTTTGGAGAACTTTGGGTTTTGTAAGGAATGGTTTGATTGGATTGAGAGCTGTATATGTACCCCTCATTTCTCTGTTTTGGTAAATGGAAGCCCCCAAGGTTTTTTTGACTCTAATAAAGGAATTAGACAGGGAGATCCAATATCACCTTTTCTTTTCATTATAATGGTTGAAGCTTTGGGGAAATTAATATCTAAGAAAGGAAGGGATGGTGGATGGAAAGGAATTAAAATGGTTGAAGGGATCGACCCAATCTCACACCTACAATTTGAAAATGACACCTTTTTACAAGGTGAAGCAACTTTCAGAGAAGCCAAATCAATGAAGGAAATGATTGACAAATATAGCAGGGCCTCAGGACAGTGTATTAATTGGAGGAAATCATAGATCTTTTTCTTTAACATTTCTTTTCAAAAGCAAAGGGAAATTTGTAATATTTTGGGAATGAGAATGGGTACTCTACTAGGAAAATACTTGGGCATCCCTCTTTTTGGAGGGACATGTAGATCTGGAGTATGGAAGGATTTGGTTGATTGTTGCCTTAAGCGAATGGATGGTTGGAAAAGTAAATGGTTGACTTATGTAGGAAGAATCCTTGTGCTAAAATCATTTATATTTGTTATTCCTATATTCTCAATGATGTATTTAAAGATTCCAAAGAAGGTAACCAAGGTAATAGGACAAAAGATGAGAAAATTCCTTTGGAATGGAGAAAATGATCATGACAAAACCCCTTTATTAGCATGGGTTAAGGTTTGCAAGGCTAAGGATAAAGGTGGTGTTGGACTTAGAGACTGGCAGATTATGAATGAAGCTCTAGGTGCAAAACTTTTGTGGAACATTTATTCTAATCTGGATCAAATTTGGGTTAAAGCATTGAAGGCTAAATACCTAGACACAAATGAAAGTCATAGGATTTTTACCACACGAAATCCTCCTAAAGGCTCAACAATTTGGAACTTTATTGTTGTGTGTCGGCCAGTTATAACAGACCATATCTCATGGCAGATTGGTAATGGTCTTCAAGAAAAGTTTTGGGGTGATTCATGGGAAGGACTACCTACCTTGAAAGGAAATGGTGATTTACATGATCTCAGACTTTTCTTTTTGCAAAGGTGGGGTGATAAAGTTCGTGATTATTTGGATTTATGACAGGGGACTTTTGGGATGGGATGGGTTTGGAAATATTTGAAGAATGAAGGCTTATCTAATCATCAATTGGGTCTAATGAAGGACATTTTTCAAAAAAGTAAAATTATTATCACAAAAAAGGAAGATAAAGTGGTTTGGTGTGACTCTTCAAATGGTAATTATTCAGTCAAGATTGGGTACCAACTTCTAGACTGCATAGAAGGGGAAGACCAATGGCCAACAAATATTTGTTGGGGGAAGGAATGTTTACCAAAGGTAGGATCCTTTGCATGGTTAGCTATTAGAGGAAGAATTTTAATAGGAGAATGGAGGAAAAGACTTGGTTTCATTGGGCCTTCAAAATGTGTTATGTGTGAAGTGGCTGAAGAAACAACGGATCATTTACTCCTTCAATGCAAAGTTGCTTCATATTGTTGGGTTGTGCTTTTAACAAATCTGGGATGGTAGGGTCCCCTTTATCATTCCATAAGGAAGGTTTTTGAGGGTTGGCCATTTTTTAGCAAGAAACCTACTCTTTCCAGTGTATGGACGGTAAGTCCATCTATTGTCATATGGGAGATTTGGAAAGAAAGAAATAGGCGAATATTTTTGGATAAAAAAGATCCCAAGGAAAAGCTAATTAATAGAATTAATCTAATGATTGAAGAGATGGTTGGGGCAGTAGCATCTCAATTTTTTCAACCCCATCTCCCTTTTACTATGGAAGACAAACAAATTCACAAGAAGTGGTCGGGAATCAAAATTAGGCCTATTAGGGGGCCTAGCTGGGTGAATCCAGTTGTTGACTCCATAAAGAAAGTGGTATGGGAGAAACCTTCAGTGGGATGGTTCAAAATTAATTTTGACAGGGCGGTTATGGCACAAATTTAATATAGTTACATTACACTACAAACAATATTTAGACAGCAAGGTGACAATCCAATTCAAACTTAGTTTCATCATACATTACAAAACATGCATAATGTGAAACCAACAAAACATGATTGGGAACTATTAATGACTCGCTCAAACAAGAAACTAACGATAACAAAACGATAATATTTTGACCAATCAATACACTTGTTTTCTACAAATGAGCTAGTAACTTTACACAGAAAAAAACTACAACTATTAAATCTACCTGTTGCACTCTGTGTTGTAAATACACAATGTAAAATGTGTATTAATACCAATGATGAGCACCTACCCTAAGAAGTACTACTAAGCAAATGTCAACATGCCATGCTTACAACAAACCTACGGATGCAAGGAGGACTTGTAAATGGATCACTTGGAGAGGTAAAATATATTGTATATCCCATTGAATTTAAACCACCAGAATCACCAACATATGTTACAGTCAGATTTGATAAATATATTGGTCCACCATGTGATGAAACAAACCCAAAAATTATACCAATAACACATGTTTCCTGAGGTAGTCATAGACAAATACCGCTATCTATGGCATGGGCTATCACTATACACAAATCACAAGGTCTTACACTAAATAAAGCAACAATCGATATTGGAAAAACAAAAAGACAAGGCCTCACATTTACAACAATGTCTAGAGTCAAATCTATAATGGGCCTTCACATAGAGCCTACATTTTCTTTCAACCACTTTTCCAAAATGAAAGAAATCCATACAATATTATTAGAAAGAAAGAAGAAGCTTGCCTACAACTGCTTTCCCAATAGCATGTTCAAGTAAGTACATTTCCTACAATGTCTTTCAAAGTTATATAATTTTATATAGTCCCTCTGTTATTAGAGTAAACACACTA
>VDFB02373467.1:0-45882 GCA_007258455.2 Sequoia sempervirens
AGCTTCTTCCTTCTTTTGGCCTTCTTCCTGTTGTAGGTTGAATTCCTCTACAAGCAGCTTTAGGCTTTCCCATTAGATCTCCACACCATCGTTCACAGAGCTGCTCCATCGCCTTTGATCTCAGAATAAGTCGGTGTTGTTTATGCTCTGTTGATCTCATTCACAAGGGGAATCAAACATTCAAACGACTAATGGTTCGCTTTTAGTTCTTTCTGAGTGGTTGAACATATGCCATGCAAGATCCCGGGCGGTCAAAAGTCATTCAGCCAGAATCGCATGTCGGTGAGACACTGGCCATGTCTCCCTGATGCGAGCATACCTCACAGGACGGTCGACATAGCTTGGGAGTGTCAGTGGGACTTCTCATCGAATGCAAAATTTATATCGATATTACAGAAAAGCATTGGCAAGAAAATCATTTTTGGCCAGACTTTATGCCAAAGGAAAAATCTCTCAGCGAGACCACCTTCGTTCGTTGAGACATCATGTCGAACTAAAACCCCGCGGCCAAGAGTCTTACCTATTCCAAATATCCATTCAACGAGACCATATCGAGTCGACAAGACCTTTCGCCAAACTCAAGATCTTTTGGTTTGCTTATTTTATCTTGGCAAGACCTTATCAGGTCGGCAAGACTTCTCAGTGAGGCCTTATGTTTCGGCGAGAGCTTATTTCAGTTAGGGAGACTTCTCTCAGTCGGCAAGACCTTTCACCGGGCTCCTTTCTTTCCCCGGCGTTGCTTCACTTTAGCAAGAGTCCACCCTGTCGGTGTGACTTTTTCCCTTCACTAGCCCCTGGCGCCGAGACCTCAACAGTCAGCAAGACATTACGTTGATATCAATCCCTATTGGTGAGACTTTCACTATCGGTGAGACCCCATGGCGAAGGAAAAACCTTTGGCTAGCTGAGACCACTTCAGCATGACACTAGCGAGTCGGGAAGACTTCTTTTTGAGGGACCCTTCTTTTGCCGAACTCCTTTCTTTCAACGACACTAGCCCTATGCATAGTCAGCGAGACCTCAGTAGTCGGGGAGACATATAAAAACCCATGGCAAATAAAATGTTCAGCCAACCGATGGATCTCAAATGAATATAAAACACTGCTAGTCGGCAAGACATCTAAAAAGTCCCAGCAATGTTCTTCCTCAGGAGCTTTATGCCAAATCTGACTGAGGCAAGGCTTTCCAATAGACTTCCTTGTGAAATAGCATCAGATAAAGACCTTCCCAATGAAATCCAAAGACTTGCACATTGGGCTCAACCCTTATGGGAGCCACATTTAATCCACGTTCTGAATTTAAAACATATTTTCCCCTGATTGAGCCTACAGGTGAAAATTGGATAACATGAACATCATAAAGATCAAGAAGAAATAAACTATTGCCTGGCCAGGGGAGGAGGACTCTAAAGATCAGGCTATGCATCAGGATCGGGCTGTCTAACTGAGTGTCCACTTGACTCAGCCCCTATCGTAACATTGGGCTCTCCAAATCATGGTTGTCACTGTGCTATGGAAAAAAAGGCCTCATACAGGGTCTAGTAATATTTCAACCTCTATATAATTGATCTCACTTAGCCTATAAACTATTCATCTCTATCCTAAGTATGCCCCTCTTAGTGTCAATAACCTGCAACTGTGTCTCTGCAACTAAATGGTGCCCAATCTTAGTGTCTCTCTCCATCTAAAATCCCTCTCTCTCCTTTCGAGTCACATCTCTCTTTATAGTGAGTGTCACAATCTATGCCTCCATGGCATGTCCCTACAATACTCAACATCCCTCACATCTGTTATATGTAATAAATATACACTTCCACCCCTAGGTTGTGGAGGGGGACCTAGAACCTATCCCTGATCTTGCTACATCTGATCACCCTATCCTCCCTAGGCACCATCCTGCCG
This sequence comes from Sequoia sempervirens, assembly GCA_007258455.2. NCBI lineage: Eukaryota > Viridiplantae > Streptophyta > Pinopsida > Cupressales > Cupressaceae > Sequoia > Sequoia sempervirens. Next base: position 1,902 of record VDFB02373467.1, read on the forward strand.
AGCCTTATGAAGCTACTATACAACGATCTCGGCATGTTGTCTCTCTCCTAGGCAACTTGTGATGCCTACCCTACCCACTGTGGGAACACCGATAAGATTTGTAAATCTCAAAGGAAGTTGTTGTTCCCACCACTGATCATAATCAGGAGTAGTACCCAAATCTTCTAAACCCATTGGCCAACCCCATCTGAATGGGGTAAGAGCTCTAAACAAAACAATAGAAGCATCTCGGTCAACTTGTAGACCCCATACATAGACCTCTCTGGTGGTCCAACTAAATCAAGCCTCATAAGCATTTAGAAATTGACCTTGTCTCTCCCCAAATTGCTTACAAACCATGTTAGGAAGATATCTCTCTAAAAGAGAGTGTGCATGACCGATCGACCATCTAGTCAATCTGTAGTATACCAACTACTCCTAATCGTTAGGTCATGCCTCATAATCCATATATGATCTCCATATGAAACCTGACATGTCATCAAAAACATGGTGCCAATAGGGAAGTTGTCGAGACAATGTGTAATGAAGGAAAGCTCCATAACGATAAGAATATGGATCCCCGACAGTATGATCCAGTGTACCATCAAGTCAAGTCACTAAGATGTTCTCCCAGGCCCATTTATGAAGAAGAGAGACATTGAAAGAAATATATTTCCCACCACGATATGCAACCTCATGCATATCTTTGTACTGGTGGTCAAGGAGACATCGACCCATGCATATCTAGTGCCATGCTCAAACATTTACTCGATGCATATACCCCATCCCACAGGAAATTGTTGGCCTCTTCTATTAGGAACTTGACAAGCCCCGAAACAAAACCACAAAGAACAAGTGAAATAGGATCAACACTTCCAACAAAATATGATAAATCTATCTTTGACTGTCGAACCTCTAGACGTCTCACACCAAGAACGTGATGCATAGTGTAGGTACCCCATCGAACAAAATATGTAACAAGATCTCCATGAATAGGTATGCAGAGGATCCTCCACACATCCTCAAGAGTGATGGTGTCCTCCCCAATAGGTAAATGGAAGGATGAGTTCTTTGAATTCCACCTCTCCACAAGCATAGTCATCATCACACTATGACATCTGATGGTGGGCATGTAGAAAATGTGGTGCAACCTGACAACATCTAAAATATCTTGCTCTAAAACATCGAAACCGACAATCAAATCAAATAGATCCTATGATCGTCACTCCCTTGATTGGAGAAGATTAAGAACCACCTACAATCATTCAACCCACGATGTTAAGGATTCACTCTGAAAATCCAAAATGAAATAAAATGATGAACAAATTGACTTAATGTTCCAAAAAAGTCAAAAGCAAAATTTTTTTGTCAAAAGCGATAATTTTTTTGTCAAAAGTGATAGAAATAGCCAAAAGCGAGAAACTAAAGCTCAAAAGTGATAGAAAATAGCAAGAGCGAAAAAATCGAAAGCAAGAAAATTTTCCAAAAGCACAATTTTATCACAAGTGCACACAAAAATGAGGAAAAAAGACAAAAGAAAAATTTTATAACAAAGGCAAAGATTTAAGTCAAAAGCACAAAATATAGCAAGTGTGCAAAGATATGTCAAAAGCAACCATTTTACAAAAGCATAAGTGCTAAAACTGATGCAATTGCAAAAAATTCCTAAAACTAGCACGCTCGCCTAATTTATCTTCATGCATTAATTACACAAATGTGAAAAGACTAAATGAAAAATGAAGGAGTACATACTAAGGCACCGACACCTGCAGACCATCCAAACTCACAAAATGCGTCTGTGCGATGTGGGGCTCCCCGAATCCTCGCCATAGCTCCTTGACAATTGAAAAAATGAGAAAACTAGAGGCAAGAATTCTCTATAGGCTCAAAGTGAAAATGAGGTAATTAGAACCCTGATTACCTATTTTAACTCCCCAAAACCCTAATTTTTTCTTAAGAAACCTTCCTAAGTTAAAATTAGGACTTCCTTGAAACATATTAACTATCAACAAGAGACCTATAAGCTTAATTTTTTGACCTCTACACATCGAAATTGAAATAAAATAGTATCGTGAGCCTAACCTCAAACTTAATATTTTTGGCCAACCTCTCGAGGGGGTGGCCCAGAGTCCTACCATCATTCTATTGACTGCTAGGGCACAATGGGGCATATCAATTTTTTTAAAACTTGATCTTAACATCAAAAATTTTGAAACAAAGCAACCAATACTTTGTCTCAAAGAGGGGGGAAATGTAGACATATAAAATTGACCTAACACTTATCACACAACTTAAATAACATTTTCACATCATCAGCATCATTATCATTCAAAATTATTGCATTTCACATCAAAAGCATCCTAGAAACCCTAATTTCCTTTATTAATTGAATAATACTACATTATTTGATTAATTCACTTTTTCATCATTTTTGATGAATTAAATAAATTTCATTTATTTAATAAAGTCTTGAAACCCTAATTTCTATTATTAATTGAATAATACTACATTATTTAATTAATTCACTTTTTCATCAAATTTGACCAATTAAATAAATTTCATTTATTTAATAAAATCCCTAATCTAACTTTATTCCTCCTGATTAATTTAATAACATCAATTATTTAATTATGTCGCTAATTCACTTTATTCCCCTAAGTCGATTAAACTATTAAAACATAATAGTTTAACTATATCACTTTCCCCCAAATTTGAATAATCAAATTTAATTATTCAAAAAATCATCAAAACTCAAATCAAACAAATGCAACTTTGTTTGCAAAAGTCAAACTTGATTTGCATGTTCAACTCCAAAAAGGATTAATTAATTAAATAAATTAATTAATTATCCTCACCCACTTTTCTAATTGAGTAAATTACAAACCACCAATTGCTATATCTATTTCCTAACAGATCAATCTATTTCTTGACTAATCAATCTATTTCCTAACTGATCAATCTATTTCTTCAATCACAGTAATTATGTAATCAAATTGCATAGATTATGCCCATCTAAATCCTCTCAACATCTTTCGACCATTGATCAAGATATTCTACTATGTGATCTAGAGCATTCATTCAAAATCACAAGTTCTATATAACAAACCTCTTTCCCCTCAAAAAGAGAATTAGAGAATCAACATACATCACACAAAAAAGTAATTCCAAGATCTTAATCGACATTTGATAAAGCTTCAACCCACATCTTCGATCAACATGCGCACGTTCTTCAAGTTCTCGGATGCACAATGGAGGCTTCGTATTGAATTCAACAATCCAACATATGTCAATATAGATACACTTTGACATAGGATGGTAAAGCTATTTCATTTTGAATTCTTGATTTTATAGTTACATTTTGTGAGTAATGGGCATAAATTAATTAGCATTTTAATTTTAGATTAGTTTCTAATCATCAAATCTAATCTATTGCATCTTTCTGATTTCCCCCTTACACAATAACAAAACTTGGGAGGGATACTTGTAACATGCAAATCAATTTTTGGACATTGATGAATATCATTATCTTTATGTTAAACTATCCAAGTGTATTCTTGGAGTCAATTAGGTTGAGTACCTTGTTCACACATTAGAGAGACAAGGTGGACTATCACAAGATCAAGGCCATAGTAGAATTAAAAATATGTACAAAATCCTCAAGAACTTATGGGGATTCTTGTTAAAGCCAAAGGTGAAAGTTACACATATATGGATAGGTGTTTTGATGGACAATGAAATTTATCATATTATATTCTTCTAAGATAATACCATCCTTTGATAGAGAAAAAAGATAATATTGTTAAAGGAAATCCCATCCTAACAAGATATCAATTTCTAAAAGTTATCATCTTGCAAAAAGTTACAATGAGTACTTATATCTCCTAAATTTATTTGTGTATTACTAGCCTTTTGCTTCATAGTTTTTACTAGGCCTATCCCTTTTACAATGCCATTTTCATAACTCTTAATACATTGAAGGGAGTATATGTATTTTAGCTAGGCTAATGGTAGAACCAATATCTATGAGAGAAGTAAATACCTGGCTAAAACCTTCTATTTTTATAAGAATTATAGAATTTTTGGGGTACGTAACCAAATATGGAAGAAAGGGTAAGAGAGAGTGGAAGGAAAAAAATAGAACAAACAATTAATAATATAGAAGAGGGTCAAGAGGTTCAAGATTGGATAAGTTAAACTTGGTGGCACTTGTAGAAACCTCTTCATTCATTCTTTTTTGATCCTTACAATCACAATTTGAATATTCTTTGTTTTCTCTAATGTATTTTCTATTAGTACCTTATAATAGTGACTCTTTCTTGCAATAAAATGATTCATTTGGAATTCTATATTCTCTAGATGCTAAATCTTCTTCTTTTTCAACTTTGCATTAAGATTCTTCTAAACTTGGTACTTTCTTTAGAGATCATATCTTCTGAACTCATAGCATCATTTTTTCCTTCTTTTGAATTGTAGCACATTTTTTGCATTGAAAATAAAATTCTCCACTTGTAAATGCTAAACATTAACCACAACTACTTTCTTCTTGAGTGTTTTCTTCAAAAATAATATAATCACTATCTAATTCACTAAGAGAGTCATTAGGATATTCATCAAAACATATGTGATAATATTCTACCATTTTAGATTGTATATTTGTGATTGAGACTGGAAAAGACACCTTTAGAGGATTAAGGGATAAAATCTTGCAATATAGCAATGCAACAACAATAATTATTTTAACAAAGGTTGATAAGTGTAGTAAAAGAGTTATCAACAAGATCTCTAAAGAGAGACTCGCCATGAAACTATAACACTTAACAACTTCATAGTCAAGTAACACAAGTATAACTTACTTTGGCCTAATTTTATAAAACATAGGCTCTGATACCATTTTATTTAGAGGTCATGAAACTAAGTAGGAGTTGGGAAAAATAAGTAGCAGAGCTTTATTATAATGATAACCTATTAAGAAAATTTTTGATTTGTAAGATCACATTAGGTGCAAGAGAAGAACATACAATTTCTTAGATACTCTAAGGATCGATGCTAAATGACTTGAATGGGTATCTATTTATATGACTAATCTAACATAAAGATACAATAAAACTGAATCTTACGTAAACTACTAGGTAAACCATTTAAATGAAAAAAGGATTGTTGTTCCAAATGATTAAAATTATCTATCCTTGAAGTTTTAATAATAAATTTATTCATTATGGTGAACATATGGGTCCACCACGATTTAAAAAGATATAGTACCATTATAACTACCTAAAGAGGATGGTTATGGTCATACAAAATTGTCAGGGTACCACCATGCTTCATACTAAACTTCATAAGAAAAATTATCTTCTATAATTGGTCTCCATAAATAATTGATTTAAAAATGATGTTTGAGATTCTAATAAGTGTCTAGTCATTTTATTTTAGTTCAATGGAGAAAATGGACTCCCAATTGAGTCTTTGAAAGATGATAATTACAACTACCATATAAAAAAATTATGATTTAGATGAATGATTATGGAGTTGATTGTTGAACCCCATAGCTCCCATAAATCACCTACAACCAAAATACCTATTACAAAGAGGGATCAAAGAAATTGATTTGATCAACAACTTGAGAATCGTAATGAAGCAATAATCTTCTTGAATAAATAATTATAATGAATGAATGCTTAGAAAAGAAGAAAACCCTAGATCAAACCTTAGGTGAAGATTATATTATATCATGATAAGTTTCATCATCTTATGTTATGAGACAACATGGCCTAAAAATAGAAAATAACTCCTAAGTCTAGCTTAATTAAAATAGATTAAAAAGAGGCTTAAAATTAATTAGTGGTTACCTTTTTACTCTAACACCCCTCCTTAAGTACAAATTAGGGAGAAGATGAAAACCTAATTAAGAATTAAAAAAATGGTTCTTAGATACAAGGCTTGATGAATTACCCATGTAGAAACAAATAAGTCTCTCATAATCAAAGAAAAGGAGAAAACCTCCTGGGAAAAAATCCTCTGCAAAAGAGAAAATGAATAATGTGTACATGTGACAAAAAAATTGAGGCCTCAGCATGTCCCCCAAAGTACTTCTTTGGTCACAATTACAATAAAGATCTCTCCCATAGGAGAGAAAATGAGATACAAGGAATGCTCCCCACAAGGAAGGAACTCCTATACCAAAATTGAATGCTTAAAGAAGAATACTGATGATGACCAAAATCAGAAAACAATGTTCCTCCCCTTTGAAAGAAACAAATCCATTGACAAATGTAGAAGAATATTCTTGAAAATATATGGGAGAAAATGTCTCATGATGTGTACCTAAAAAAATTTCTCAAGGGACCACATGTTTGAATCAAAAGATGTCATATCAAATGAAGCAAATCTAATCAATATGATTATCCTTGTAGAACAACCACCAAAGGAAATGATGAAGCAATAAAAAGTGGGTTGTATCAATCATCAAAGAGGAAGTAAATATTCTCAATCATGTCTCCAATATATACAATGTGTGAGGTAAAAAATAAATCTACAATATCTAGTAAAAACTCATCCCACAAAGATGAAATTGAATGATAAGTAGCATCCCATTGAACTAAACTGATCTCTAAAGATGCAAGAAGTGAAGGTGAAATATTTGCAGAAGGCTCATGAACTAAGGTGGATGGAAGTACACATAGGTTCAAGTGACCATAATTCTCCTCAAATATGTGATTCACTCTAGATATATGAGAGTGTAAACCGATCAATAATACTGGAAGATCATTAGGATAAAAGTGTGAGAAGTAATACAATAGAGATGTATTATCAACTGTCCCAATTGCAATAATTTCTCTACTTATCATTTCTTTTATAAGAAATGAATCAAGTGTGAAATAAAATTGTTTTCCTTTCCCCATTATGTGCAATATGATAGATGGAAAGGAGATTGTAGGATAGTGAAGGAACACAAAGTACATAATGAAATATGTCATCATCAATATCAATATATTATTTTTCAAAAGAAATCATATAAGTGTTGTTCCCCATCACTACATGTGGTGAAGTACAAGGCTCATATAAATAGAACATACCTAAAGATGAATCCATGTGATGTGAGCCTCCTAAATCAAGAAATCATCAACTTAACTAGAAATTTATTGAATGCAAAAAGTGCATGACCCTTCATCTTGTATTCTCTACCCACTAGGCTAGCTTATCTTGATTTTGTAGGTGATGATACAGAAGAAGAGGATGTGCCATATGACATAGATGAAGGTAGTAAAATATTATTGTTCTATAAAAGGTGTTTCAACTCATCAATCTATTTTTCATAACATTGATGCTCATCATGTCCTGAACTTTTTTAATAAGAACAATTCAATCTCTCCTTCTTAGATGATTCCCCCTTAGAAGAGGAGTATGATTCAAATGTATCCTATGAATTTGATTCCTTTTATTTCTCATTTTTCTTGGAATCCTTGTGTTTCTATTTATTACCTTTACTATTTGAAGCATTTTGGTCTTTTGTACCTTGTGTTGCAATAAGATATTATGGTTTGGAATATTTCAATGTGCCATATTATCAATTTTTATTGTGCAATAGTGAGTGATGTAGAAAAATAATCTATTGAAGGCATATGAAATAGTAATAAGTGCATCACTAGTAGTATAGAAGGTAGAAACAAATACTAAATAATCAGGACCACTTTTGGAAAGGATGGAAATAAGATCAATTGAGTCTTGTTTCTCAATACTACACTATGTCAATTGCAATCAGAGAGACTTGATTTTGGTGAAGAAGTCCTGGATGTCGTCAAAATTAGTAGGATTCAAACTAATAAGTTCATTCTCCAACTAAAATCCTATCAAAGTATCATGCTCCCCAAACAAGGACTCCAATTGAGTTCATAGTTGATTGTGTGTAGTTTAGAATCAATGTGAAAGAGAAGATCAAGAGAGATGAACATGCATGATGTCCCAAAAGCTTCATAAAATTTATTAAATCATTTTCTCTTCTCTATGACTTTTTTTGGTTCAAATTATGTACCAATGGTCACTCTATACAACCCTTTTTTTTAGATGGATATCTATTTTTTTCAACCCATAGTATTTGTATGGAGTGATTGGAAACATGTGGGTTGGATCCACAATTTCTTTGCATGGTTTTTGAGGGGTAATTATATTTCTTGGGCACAATTTTTGGGGAATTGTAATTTTTTCCCACTCGTAATAATTATATGGAGTGAGAAAATGACTACACTGTTCATTTGAAGTCTCTACATGATTCTATTGTTTTGAATATCATCTAGATCATGTTAAAATTTTGATAGATAAGAATTAGAACTATTGAGAGTAGAACAAAAAAAACAAAAAAAATTCATAGATTCCATATTAAGCACTTTTTTATTGAATTTTTTTACAATAATCATATTTTTGAGATCTTCTTTAATGACAATAGTATTGAAAACTTGGGATTCATATTTTTCTTGAAAATTAGAGTTGATAGATGAAAACTATTTATAATTTATTTTTGTAGTTAATCACAATCTTGCAAGAGTTTAGTTTTCTCTAATATAGTTTTTATAATAAACAATGTCTTCCACTCGATACTCCTCAACCATAAATTAGATAGATTCTTATTAGCATTTGAAAACACTTATTTAGTGACCAATGTATCAACATTAGTTTTAGCCATCTCTTTAAAGTTCTTAACAATTTTGACCCATATAGATTCTTCTCTTTTGGCCTTTGTTATTTCTTGATTGACTTCTTTATTGGCATCAACTTTATCATATATTTTTTACCCTCCATAATAAATCTTGACCCATATGATATAATATGTTTAGCCCATTTTTCCATTATCTTACCATAAGATTGATATTTTCATACCTTCTCAATATCATATTTATAAATACTACATTTTGGGTCAAAATTAGAAGTTACTATAGCATCTAATGATTGGCTTGAAATATCCATGAAATATTTAAGATAAGAGATCAAAAATCACTTCTTGTTTCAACTGATATTTAGTATGTTTCCATTTTTAGCCATTTCTACCAATTTGATAATTGAAACTTGGAAGTTATGAATATCTCCATGTGAAGGATCAAGGTTTACTCTGGTAATATCAAAATCTACTTCTTTTTTCTCATGAATGATCTTTTATACAGTTGACTTAGCTACTTCCATGAACATATTCCTAAATGTAGGGTCTATCATAAATCTAGATGTGGTCTTAGCCTTTTTGAGTTTGGGATATTTTTGGAACAATCTAGCAATATTATCAAATTGGGGAGCAACCAATTGTGTAACTTTCCTCTTCTTCAACAAATTTTTCTACAACTAGGTGGGAGAAGGAATAGATGAAGGGTTTGTAACCTTTAAGTTCAATGGAGGAGGCATTATAGGTGAAGTAATGATATTATCAAATATTACTTAATCTAGCAAAGGAGGAGTGGGATTTGGTGTGTTGGGAGGTGCTTGTGAGGATAACAAAGAAGAAATCGGTGATGAATGAGATGAAGGAGAAAGAGGAGTACTAACTTGAGAAGGGGAAGAAAGGAATATATATTGAATCTTCCTTTTCATGTTCTTCTTGAATGGTATCAAGTGTTTTCCTCTTCACTTCTAATATCTTTAATTTATCCTTTGTATTTCCTCTACATGAAATTTTAAGAACCTTCTTCTTTACATGATCTTCATTGTCATCTCCTCTTTTACTAATTTTCTAAGAGTTACTTGAGGGTGAAGTATGAGAAGAAGGTTTTCTTTTTTCCTTTTTTTCTTTGAAAAAATATTTCTTAAATTTTTTTTTATGACTCTTCTATAGATTTTATTTTCACCCATTCTTTTTATCTTCATAGAACATGTTTTATCCTTTCAAAATAAACATGGTCAATCAAACCTTACCCATATTCTTCAATTCTTTGGACATTTCCAATTTAGCCTAAAATATATAATTTTCTAAAGAGTAAAGATCATGTTTCTCTTCCTAACTTCATAGTCATCTTCACAATCTTCCCTATAATCCTCTTTATCAAGATAATGATGATACCTAAGCCAGGGACATAAATTATCCTCTAATAAAATTTTCCACTATCAAAATGAAATATCATAGTGTGAATATACATTGTGAATTTCATTAATAATTTATCAATATTTTATGCATATAAGAAAGGATTGCATCTATAATGAGACTAAAGACAAAAACCTAGGACATTACCCGATTGAGCAATTTATTTTAAAAGAACATTAATGATGAAGATACGAAAAAATGTCACATTGAAAAACAATGAAATAAAAAGCAAATAACAACATGAACACCATCACCATTACTATAAGTAAGGTGGCACTAGTGGAAGATTACCAATCATGGGATGAATTCATCATGATGAACTTACAAGAAAGTGGAATGACACCCAAAGGATGATCAAATACTAACCCATGATCATGCTCTCTTGTGAATACAACAAAAGGGTGGGATGATGGAATCATCAAAATAAAATCCACACCAAATCATAATTTAAGACACTAGAAACACCAAAATAAAACTTTTAGAAGTGATAGAATGACTAGGAGATATCACATCTCAAATAAATAACATGATCATTGGTTTCCTAAGGAGTAAGATTGAGGTAACAATCACCTTGAAAATACACTCAACAATGAATTACACAACACCCAAACACAAGGGAACCTCCACAAGAGGTTGCCTTACCAAGAGGTGAAAACCATTCACCAATTGGAATAATAACAAGTTGCTTTCAAACAACAAAATAATTCCTAATGCAAAAGGTGTCATAAATCTCAAGGTATGGCACTTGTTGATGTAATAGAAATATGGAAAGACTTTTCAAAGCCAAGGGGGAAAAAAATTGTATAGAAAGTTTCCCCAAGAAATTATTGGAAGAATCCACTTTCTAATGAAATAGGGGACTGCAATATGTTAGAGGACTAGACCATCTATAAATGACACTAACATGATTCATTAGAGTCTAGAACATGGGGAGGAGTCTATAAATTGTGCTATAGTCCTATTTTTGCATTGTAATCTTGACCTCATGTTGTAGTCCTATCCAAATAATGAACGAATGACCATTTCTAGGTCTCATACCCAAGGACGATGCTTAGGACTCACAAAAACGAGATTACAACAAAGTGAAACACAACCCAAACTTAGGAGATGAACCATGCAAGAATCTAATGCTAAAATTAAATAATCTTTAACACGATAAATTTAATTTAATCCCAAATACAAGTATAGTATTATTTTATTTTACCAACATAAAAAAAATGATATAAGAGCATAAGAAATGACAATAACATTCAACATAAACATTAAAAAAAATGTATAAATAAAGATAGGTCCATCACCACTTATGTGGGAGGTTTACATTTCATCAAATAAAATATTACAATTACAAGATAGGACTCAAAGTCATGAATTTATATATTTTAAATTATATTACAAAAATTAGAAACTAAGATGAGTAGAGAACCTCCACTTGCATGCTAACCAAAAATCCTCCAAGAATTTTGATCCCTAACAATGGTTCCATGTTTCTTGACATTTTGGCACTCTTAGGTTCACCCCATTGTGCTAGGACATAGTCACTTGGGCACAAGCATGATACTCACACAAAACAAGGGATCATGTCTCACAAACACACCAAATCTATATGAATAGCCATTACAACATCTACATGGAATTAAATGAAACAAAGCATTATCATTGTATATACATGATAGAATAATAATCAACATAAAATGCATACAAGACAACAAGCATGATCAACATCAAATACATAATATGCCAACAAAATGTTCAACAAAACACAAAATAAGCATGTCCAAGGGGATATCATCACCAACAATAAACATGAGGGATAATCCACATCACATAGCATAACATGCCAACAATAAATATGTGTATAGGAGAAAATTTGCACCCCTTACGCAAATTCCCCTTTCACATATCCTCACCTTAGAAAACCAAATCCGAAGGAAAAATTCCACATTAGCAAGTTTCCTTCCTTCCACTTGGCATCTGTCCTTTGTGTCATTAGGAGAATATTTTTTGGGGATGTGCACATAGCACATAGATGTCCATGCATTGTGCTTACATCCCTGAAAGATTCTTGCATTTGAAGTTGGTAAAGGCATTGTACTTTTGATTGGAGTCAATTTGTAACGTCCCTCTTCGACCAACTAACCCCAAAAATGGTAGATTCTTCTTTCTTCTCCTTCAAATTCATCCATTCTTCATTCAACTCATCTCTTTTTGCAACCTCTAGGCATTCAATCCATCCTTCTTTCACATTCTCAAGCACTTCCAACATTTTCAACACTCCATTACAATAACAATACTCCATAAACTCTATAAATCAAGTGTGAAGCAAGCCATTGTAGCATGGGATTGAGTTTTTGTGAGACCTCCCTTCATCACGGTCGAGGTTGTGGTGATTGTTCAAGTCTTCTTTCTCCTCCATTAGCTAGTGAGCTCTTGGTGGAGGTGGTAACGTTTCGCTCCTCTCCTTTGCGATTTGGATGAGTAGCTCTTTACTATTTTGTAGTGTTATTTGTGTTCCTTCCTTCTTTACTTATTTATCATTTATTTATCTCTCATTGCTATCTGGTTGTTCATGGAGGTGGAAACACCAAAATGGGGGTCTAACTGAGGCAGGCCCCTATACAGCCCCAAGAATTTTCCCCTTCCTTATTGTGTGCAAGTGAAAGAGCATGTGGAGCTAGCTAGTGAATGTGCATTTTTGTGAGATTAACTTCATTAATTTGGCCTTTATCTACCTACTTTATCATCTTCGTTTGTATATGTCCTACCTTATTTATTTATTTTCTCATCGAAACCAACTAGCTAGGTCGATTAGTTAGTTTTTTGAGTAGTTTGTATTGTGTTCATTGTTTTTTGACTATACAAATGCTAGCGCGTCACGCTGACGTCCCAGAACTACGCTATCATCCTCTAATAGAGAGTTGTCTGAGGCATAGTACCGACTCCAAAAACTAGTTCACCTAGCCCAAACTAAAGTTCAAATCTATAGAGTAATTGAGGCACCTTATAGTCATCATTCTCGAGGCCTATTCCCAAAACATCCCTTTAGAGTGAGGTAAGTTAGGGGATCCTTCCACTCTTGGCTCTTTGTGACCTAGGGCCTTGACGTGGTTGGTCCCCCTTTCTTACATTTTTGGTGAACCCTGCGTGAACCAACGTTTGCTCATTTGTTGGTGTTGAGGATTTTCCCTTGTACCTTGTGATTGTTGTGCCCCTGAGTGTTGTGAAGGTTTATGAGCATCATAACCTAGTCCACAACCTCTGGGTATATTATTAGGAAAATTTTATGACACCTTCTAATGGAGAGGATGAAGGTCATGCTATTGGTTTCTCTACTGACCTTTTCATTGGATCCATCGTTGGTCTTGTTGCTTAAGAGTAGTTGTCGAGGGGTGAGGTATAGATCTCCAATGAGACTAACCACATCCCCACTCTTCCTGCATCTCCTACACTTTCCTTAGTAGAAAAGCATGAGGTCATTCACATTCCTTTAGAATATATCTCCATCCTTAGCAAAGGAGTAGGTGACTTGGAGAATCACTTGGAAAAGGACCCAAAGATGGCTAGGGTCGTTAGGGTTATCAACAAAATAAAGTATATGGTGGGAAAAGACCTAACATGCATAGAACTCTTAGCTAGTCTCTCTAGTCTGACTGAAGCATGTGCTCCTCTAAACAATCCTAACATTATACAAGGGGTCACTTTTGAGGACCATGAGAGACAGCTAGGAATGTCGATGCCTCCCAAGTCTATGTACATGCCCGGAACAGTCCCATTGATTAGCATCCCTTTTGCCTCCGAGGGATCTGGAACTATCAAGGAAAATAGAATACCCTTGCATTTTAGTTTCACCCCTCCTATCACCTCTAGTGGTGGTGGCTTTGGTAGTGGAAGTGGAATTGGCAAAGGTGGCTTCGGTGGAGGCCATGGTGGTGGCTTCAAAAGTGGAGGTGGCTCCAATGGAGGCCCTACTGGTGGCATTGGCTCTAGAAATGGTTCTAATGGTGGTCACACCGATGGTTCCAGAGGTGGCTCTAGTGGTGGTTCTGGAGGAGGTTCTACTAGACCTTTTTCATCCCAAGACCCTATTATGAATACTCTTCTTTAGAATATGGGTAAGATGCAAATCCAACTAGCGAGTCTCTCCCAAGCCTCTACCTAGCCTATCTTTCAACCCTTTTTCCAACATAGCCCATTATCGGTAGCAATTTTAAACACTCCCTTCTCCCAAGGAATGGAGATTCCCAAATTCAAAAAATATGGTGGTAAAGGGGACCCACAAACACGTGTCCACCTTTAAATCCCTATGTACAAATTTCTTCCATCACAATGCATTGATGGCAAAATTATTCCCTCAATCTCTCAAGGATACAACACTTGAATGGTACTCTTCCTTTCTTGATAATTCCATATTCTCATTTGATCAACTTGTAAATCAATTCCTATGATAGTTCCAAGCTAACATTAGACCGAAGATGACCTTTTCAGATCTTGTCCGATGCAAACAAGGGGATAATGAAAAGATTACTGATTTTATAGCATGATACCAAGCACTCTTTTCACAAATCTCGTATCCGCTGCCCAATTCTGACATGCAGCAGGTCTTCATAGGGAACTTGCAAAGACCTTGATAGACCTTGATAAGATAAATTTTTCCTTATGAAATACCCTTGTTTCACACATTTGTGTGCTGCATTACGAGAGTATCAACAAATGGTAGTTCAGTTTGGGGGATCCTCCTCATACTCCCATTCAAAAAGGAAGTCCATTGTATTGATCTTTGGAAAATGAAAGATTGTTGTGAATGTAGTGTCCGCTATGAATGATAACGGCCTTAGAGGCAACAAAATTTTCACAAAGTTAGCAGAATCTTATTCTTCCATCTTGTAGAAGTTGCTAAAGGATAAGATCATAACCTTAGAGAACCCCAAGTCTCTTAAAGAACCTTTCCCTAGTTGGTACAATTTGAATACCTTTTGTTAGTACCATCGAGTTAACGGACATGATATTGAACGTTGTATGCACCTGCATCATAGGATACAAGACCACATCGAGGATGATACTATTCATCTTCATGGAAGTAAACAAAATACAAATAAATCAGTGGAAAAAGCAAATAGTGAGTTGCAGATATACATGGACCCATTTTCATCACACTCTACCAACATGATTATCAATCCCTCTTATTCTACCACTTGGCCTGAAGTTTATGTTAAGATGGTCATGATTACTCCTACCACACAACCTGCACCCAGCTCCTTGAACGTGACATTCACATTGCAGGATTTACCCTTAAACAAAAAACTCTCTCCCCTCTACATTCCCACTCACCTCAATGACTACATTGTGACAGGGGTCTTAGTCAACCCTGTGAGATGAGTGAACGTCATTACAGAAGAGACATTGTGGCTTAATTCATTGCATAGAAAGGAGTATGAAGAAACAAAATCTACCATCCATATGCACAATGGTCTTTTTCTAAAACCATACGGCTCGATAACTCTGTCCATCCTAGTAGGACCTGGGGCTGTAGACATAGTCTTTGATGTTATTCCAGAGTAGAATCTATTCAGGATGAAGTTGGGCATACCTTGGCCAGCTTCCATGAATGGAATCACCTCTGTCATTCATAAATATTTGAAGTTTTCCCATGAAGATGTTGTGCATGTAGTGCATGACACTGGATACCAACCATTTTTGTCTCATGGAGGTTAGTTGTTGGATCATTTTTGGCCTGCCTCAGTTGGTCCACTCCCTCCAAGAATGGACCTACTTTACAAAAACTATGTGAAGTATAAGATTGGGGGAAAGGAAAGAAAAAATTGACCCTTCCCATCATACAACAGTCATTTTCCTCCCCTTCTCAAAAGGGAAAAGAGAAGCTACCCCATCCTCGGGATGGCTCTCCCACTCGTCTTTCTAGAGAAGAGTTTTTTGATGAATATGCTTGGCTTTTATCCGCTAGGTCTGATGATACTTGCTTGGCATAAGCCTAAGATCAGGATATAAAACATCCCTACTAAGCCACCTGGACCTTGGTACTACTTGTATGGAAAGAGAAAAGGTCCTCATGGAGAAGCCTGTATGTCCTAGCCTTTTTTGGCCTCCTACTGCTCCTGCTCCCAAAGCAGTAAATGGGAAGAGGCCTACTATCAATGCATTGGAGCTGACTCCCCTTGTCATTTCTCGATCTCTTCCTCTTGCTCCCATTCAGGAGCCTGTCCCACCTCTGGAAATAGTTGAATTGGACACTTTCATGGCTAAGTAGGAGCCTCCAATCTCTAGCTCAAAGAGCCATAGAAACTGCCTTGCACATGAGCACAAGCATCGGTGAAATTCTCTCACCATTGAGTAGGCTGCTTTGCAAAAGAAGGAAGAGTTGACCACCCCTGTCGCAGGGTCTCCTAATGGATCCTCCTCTCTCCTCCCCTCTTCTTCTGTTCAATCTAGTTCAGTCTCACTTTAGACTTCTATTGTGAGCACGAATGTGCCTGACCCAAAAAAGGTGGAGGTGTTCATCACTCCTTTGGTGGAGCCTCCCTTGTTGATGTCCTGTTTGGAATTCCCTCCTTTCTTGAAAACTATAGATATTCGAAACACTTTGGTAGTATCTGTTGCAGTTTTCTCCTCCTCCTCTTCCTCTACACCTCTTGCCTCGTCTATGGGGAGTTTATATCCATTGACGAAGAAAAAGATGGAGGATGGCCCTTCCAACAATGGAGGGCGTAAGAGGATCCCATTTTCTCTGAAGGGTGGTCCTACACTGGCTTGTTCCATCCTAGTAAGAAAACTAGCCCCGGATTCCCCTAGGTTCATCGCTGCTCTCAAGTCACTTGGTGAGCCTAGAGATGAACCTCAGGCACAACCCTCTCCGTCTGTTGAGGTACGACATGGAACTCAAACAAAGTGCATGTTTAACTCTTTGGATGAACTTTTGGCTTTGTCAACAATTTTGGCAAAATTGTTGACCATAGCTCAACAAGAGCCGAGTGGAGGAGACCTTGTGGGGCCTTCTTCCTTATCCCTTGTTGTGGGAGGGTTGGAAGCTTCTCCCCTTAATATTCCACCACTACAGGCTTGTCCTCCTTCCCCTTATGATGATCTAGAGTGGGAATGTGTGTGTTTGTTGTGATGTGTTCCCTCTGTGATCATGTTATGTGTTCTTGGATGACCCTTGTCACTCTTTTTGGTGCTTGGATATATGAGTGGATTTTGTGTTGTAAACCTTCTTCTATTTGTATCATCATTCTTCCTCTATTATGTGTTTTGATTTTTGATAAATTGGGGATGATGCAAAGCATTGTGGCCATTTAGGCTTCCCTTCCATGTTGACCCAATTTTTTATTTTTTACTGTCTTCTTGTGTATTATTCACATGGTCTAATATAGTAGGGGGTTGATGACAGTTCATTTATATAATACTATTATTATACTTATATATATTTATGAGCAGCTCTAACCCCAAAATGTGGGATAACACCTGTATCTCTCTCTTCTCAGTGTTCGTGTCATTCTGGTCAGTGGGCAATCCTCAGTGATCTCAAACAACGCATCCCTTGAGTGGACCCCTTTCTTCACACTAGGTTCCCAAGGGAGCCCTTTAAAAATTTTCCAACTTGTTGAAATGTGTGACTGTTCACTTTCTTGCCTGTGTGGCCACTTTTAGACATGTTCTATCTACAAGTATACATGTCGCTTTGCAAGTACACCTGTAAAGCCACTTTCTGACTTTGTAGAGTCTCCTTTTTTGGGTTTCCTCCATGTGAGATATCTTGGAGGACACCTTCCTTGCAGGTTTGTGGGCCTGTAAGGTGCTTCCTTTGAGATTCCTCTATTCGAAAGATCTTTGGGGTCACTCCCTTGCAATTCTGCGGGTTTGTAAGACACTTTCCTTCATGTGAGAGATCTTGGAGGACACCTTCCCTACAGGTGTGTCCCCCAAGATCTCTCACATGAAGGAAACCTAGAAAAAGTTCCCTATAGGTCTGTGGGCCTGTAGGGAACTTTTTCTAGGTTTCCTTCATGTGAGAGATCTTGGGGGACACCTTCCCTATAGGTCTACGAACTTGTAGGGTTCTTTTTCTCTGGGTTTCCTTCATGTGAGAGATCTTGGAGGACACCTTCCCTGTAGGTCTGTGAGCTTGTAGGGCACTTTTTCTCAGGGATTCCTTCATGTGAGAGATCTTGGGGGGTCACCTCCTTATGGGTATGTAGTCCTGTAAGGTACTTTCATTCTACAACTTTATAGTTCTGTGGGGCTATGGAGTCCTTTGCCTACCCTGCACTTTCGAGCTCACCAAATTGTGGTTTGCTTACTCAATAGTTCATGTATACATTTCTAGCCCTACTAAATCTTTGATCTACTTTACTAAAGCACTCATTAGTATTCATGCTTGCTAAAGTGGGGGAAAAATGTATAGGAATGAATTTTCACCCCTTACACAAATTCCCCTTTCACACATCCTCACCTTAGAAAACCAAATTTGAAGGTGAAATTCCACGTTAGCAAGTTACCTTCCTTCCACTTAGCACCTGTCCTTTGTGTCGATAGGAGAATATTTTTTAGGGATGTGCACGTGACGTGTAGACATCCATGTGGATCACTTACATCCCTGACAGATTCTTGCATCTAAAGTTGGCAAAGGCGTTACACTTTTGATTGGAGTCAATTTGTAACGTCCCTCTTTGACCAACTAACCCCAGAAATAGTCGATTCTTCCTTCTTCTCCTTCAAATTCATCCATTCTTCATTCCACCCATCTCTTTTTGCAACCTCTAAGCATTCAATCCATCCTTCTTTTACATTCTCAAGCACTTCCAACATTTTCAACACTCCATTGCAGCAACAATACTCCGTCAACTTCGTAAAGCAAGTGTGAAGCAAGCCATTACAACTTGGGCTTGAGGTTTTGTGAGACCTCCCTTAATCCTGGTGAAGTTTTTGGTGTTTGTTCAAGCCTTCTTTCTCCTCCATTGGCTAGTGAGCTCTTGGTGGAGGTGGTAATGTTTCACTCCTCTCCTTTGTGATTTGGAATTGTAGCTCTTTACTGTTCTATAGTGTTATTTGCATTCCTTCCTCCTTTACTTCTTTATCATATATTTCTCTCTTGTTTCTATTTTGATGTCCATGGAGGTGGAAACACCAAAATGGGAGTTTGACTGAGGCAGGCCCCTATACAACCCCAACAATTTTCCCCTTCCTTCTTATGCAAGTGAAAGAGTGTGTGGAGCTAGCTGGCGAATGTGCATTTTTGTGAGATTAACTTCATTACTTTGGCCTTTATCTACTTGCTTTATCATCTTCATTTGTATCTGCCCTACCATATTATTCTATTTTTCTTGTCGAAACCCACCAGTTAGGCTGATTAGTTAGTTTTTTATTAGTTCATACTATGTTCACTATTTTCTGACCATACAGACGCCAATGTGTCTGAGAGACACTAGCGCGTTGTGCTGACATCCCAAAACTATGTTGTTGTCCTTGGATAGAGAGTTTTCTAAGGCACATTACTAACTGCAAAAACCAGCTCTCTTAGCCCAAAATAAAGTTTGGATTTGTACAGTGATTGAGGCACCTTATAATCGTTATCATTATTGATCCCTATTCTCAAAACATCCCTTTAGAGTGAGGTAAGTTAGGGAAACCTTCCGCTCTTGGCTCTCTGTGACCTGGGGCCTTGATGTGGCTAGTCCCCCTCTCTTACAATATGTAACATAGATATAACATGTGCAATCATGATCTCACCCAACCATAACATGGCTAGAGATGGTTCTTATGTCTAATACTAAATCCAATGATATTAAGGACAATAATACTAGAGGTAAGTCAAGGAGTTTCATCAAAATAGATCAAAGTGAAGGCTAAGTGGTATTTAGTATACATCTAGTCATACTACAAGGGTACCTAGTTGATAATATCCAATGACTCCTATGAAGAACACTCAATTATACTGAGTGGGGGGGTGAATTAGTATAAAAACAACCTTTTTTTCAAAACTTAATTAACCATAGCAATAGCACACATGCAAGATCTAGCAATTAAGAACATAAGATTAACACATGATTTACGTGGAAACCCTTACGGGAAAAACCACAACAAAATATTTCTTATATGTAGGTCTTCTTGTAGGCACCGACCTACTTCTTTTACAAAACTTCTTTCATAGGCACCAACCCACTAGAGATAGCAATCCCCCCAACTGAACACCAACTCAACAAGAGGCATCAATCTCTTCTAATGTGAGGTTCTGACCTCCTGATCTCCTTAGTTAGAAGGTACCAACCTCCAAATGAAAAATATAATAATTGATTTAAAACTTCATAAATCTTCCCTAATTCACCACTAATACATTTGACTGCAAAATCTGACGAAATATGTATAATTTGATGTGTAATTTTCAATTTTTTGAAAGTTTATCCTTGACGTTCATCAAAATTTTGACGAACCTGAGGTTCATCGAAATTTCGACGAACTTGGGGTTCATTGAAAAAAATAGAAAAAAATAAAATTGTGGCTGACATAAAGAAAAGTGAGTTCATGCCTAATTTATTGTGACAGTGTTTTGCTCTACTTGAGATAGTTTGTGGAGAACTAAGGATGATTTTCTTGGGAAAAATCAGAAAAAATTCAAGAAGATATCACTAGGTTAAGGGTAGTCATTGACTTTTTGTAGAATTCAGTTGTGAAGTCAGATTTGTAGTTCCAAGTTTGAAAATCATATTTTAAAACAACATCTCATCATATTTCATTTTTAGAAGTTTAGGGTTTTGAGAATTTCATGTTCAGATTTTGTGTGTGGAATCACCATAAGATCATAACCAAGGAACATATTCTTGTGACTGTAATTATGTGATCCATAATTCTATTGGTCATGTGGCACAGTTGTGCTATAACAAATATAGGATGCATTCATGTGTGACCCAGGTTTAATGTGGCTATGTTGTGATAGAAATGGAGGCACTCATATAATGTAGGTGTCAATCATCATTGGGTGCATTCAGGTTGTCTCAAGTTTAACAGGTTAGGATGTAATTATAGCATGATCGAACAATGATTACCTCTTGCTGCAATAAAGAGCCTATAACTCTGGTTGATATGTAGAGTGGTTGTGTTATATACATTATGTAGTGCATTCAAGCAGAACCCATGTTTAATGTGCTATTCTAGAAAATGATCAAGATTTTCTGAACCTTATGAATGTTACTTGACATATATTTGCATAATCTCAAATTCCTTTAGAGGCTTTTGAAGTATCAATGTATCTTATATAGGGTTTAGAATGATTTATTTTAATTAAAAAAATAAATAAATGATGTATTTCCTTGTAATTAGATAATGTGGAGATCTCCTAAATCGCCCAAGCACACTATCCTCCCTTTGGCACAGTATTCATTACTCTAGCTACTAGGTTTTGCATGTGACATCTTTAATATCTCATGACCGCGGCTTTTAAATAGATCTCAGTCTTTGCTTTAATCCTTTTCATGGTAACCCTTGAGTTCCATAATCCACCTTCAATCTCTTCTAAGAACGGTGTCTTAAGCTAGACTGCATAGTATGCATATAAAGCAAGTCCTTCATACCTGCCATTGTTCCAAATCACCACTTGCTGCCTTGCTTAAAATGTTGCCTCCATAAGCACAATAGAATGTTTTAAAATCATGGTTGCCAGTGATTGACCATTAAGGTCACCACTTTCATCATGAACATACAATGAGATTTTTGTCTTCAAACTCAAGGCATTATGCAAGATAACATTGTGAATTGTTTGTTGTGTACGATTTTATTTTCTTGTACATTTATTGCTTCGCTAACTTCCTTTAAGACTAGGTATTGCACCCTCAGCTGTAATCTTAAACAACTCACTCACTATCACTTGAAGATTCCTTTCATGAGCATCCTTCTATAAAATCAAATTATGCCCTATAGACTACCTACTTACTACAGGCGACTCATTGTTTCATGGTATTGTAGTTCTTAAGATCCTTCAACCTTATTTACACTACTTCACAGTCCACAAGGTATTATTCACTATTCTCCCATCTTTGATGAGTCTCAAAACACTGCTCAAACATGCAATCCACTACCTCCATTATACATTAATGGCTAAGAAGAAACATTGAACCTATGATTACCACTGTTAATTCATTTGGAAAGTCATTCCATGATTGCATTTGCCTTGTCTAACACTACCAAAAGCATTTGAAAAACCCTTAAGGTCAGCAAAGGGGTAAGGAAACTCACTGTTAAAATCTCCACTTTACTATGCAAGGTTTGAGCTTTATTATCTTGTCACTGCTCAGCCTCTTTTTGACTGTTACATCTCAAGTGACTGTCATTCTTCTTACCGTAGATTGCATTTACAAATGTCACTAATCTACATAGTGTGCTTGTTATTGGATACAATCTTTAGATTGCAAGATTTTTTTATTACCTACAATGTCCCAATCTTTCCGGTATTGCAACCTCACTAATCCACTATAGTTATTATTTATGTTTCTATAGAGGCCTAGGGTTTGTACCCTAATCATGCTCTTACCAATGCTTCTATTGTTTTTATTAGGGCTCTCTCAATGTTGAGGGCCATAGGGATAAGCTCGTCATAAGAAGTGACACATTGCATCTTTAACTAAAAGGATAAATCTGTATTGACATTAGCAATGATGATTCTGACTTGTTGCTCCTTAGGAATGGGTCATTTGCTCTTACTAGCTTGCTACCTCCATCGTTGTAGGAAGTTTGTAATCAAGTTCAATATTCTGATTTTAGGATTCTTAACGGTTGGAAATCATAGTAAAATAAGAATTTAATAAGTTTTGGAATTAGAATTTTAAAGTATTTTTTGGGGTCATTAACTTCATACTATCTTCTCTTTTGTAGGAGTGGTTGCATGCAAAAAAAAATTTGGTGTAAAATATCATAATTATTAGATTATGTTACCTATCTATGAATAAAAATTATTGGAGTGTGAGTTTGATATTTTTTGAAGATCTAAATAGTCAAGCTTGATAAAGAAAAATCATGTTAGATAATATTAGTCCAGAACAAAATGAAGAGACACTTGATAGATTGTGGGCTAGATTGAAAAGAAAGGGTGATGGGAAATGTTATTGTCCTTGCAATAATTGCAAGGGCTTAAAGACAAGACAACTTTTAATCACAATGGCTAAGAAACATTGTAGGCAGTATGGTTACATTGAAGGGGGGCATGATTATTGTCCATTGGTAAGTTGTTCATTATATGTGTTTATATTGATTGAATTTGTAAATGTTTATATCGTTTTAACATTATATATATATATAATCACTTGATCATGATCATGGTTTATTTGTGTCTATCATTATTATAAAGGTGGGGCATCATAGGGAAGATGATATGGATTATCACGGCCCAAAGAATGTGGTTTTGCAAGCGGACGAACGTGGAGCTGTGAATGTTGAAGATGAAGTTAATGATCCTATGGAAGAAGATGATCATGCGTCAGAAAACACAGTTGAAGATGATAGTACAAATAAATTGATCCATGACATATTTAGTGGAAAAGCTAATCATGATGATCAAGATGACTTTGATGATGTTCATGATTTACCTGTACTTGAGAAGGAATACGAGCCCCTTTATGAAGGCTCCCAAAATACTCTTCTCTCTGTTGTATTGTTGTTGTTGAACTTGAAGGTTATGAATGGTTTATCAAACATAGCAATCTCACAGATGTTAAGGTATGTCATATATGTCATCTTTTCTTCATCTATTTTAATTATTGTTAGTTCATCACTAGTAAATAAAGGATGAAATATGTACCATTAATATTCTGTATATGAAAAAATTATTTTTTGTTGTAGATTGATTGGTGAATTTTTGTTACCACCATCAAATATTTTACCTCGCTCATATCGAGATTTATGTACCATTATGAAAGATATCATAATGGAGTATCAAACAATAGATGCATGTCCCAATGATCATATTATATATCATAGACAACGGGAATTTACAATAGAATGCCTAGAATGCCATATCAGTAGATATCGAATAGATCAACTAACAAAAAATGTGTCTCGCAAAGTTCTTCATTATATTCCCATTATTCCACGTATGCAACATTTATTAAGGTGTGAAAGCTTAGCGCAATTTATGGATTACTATGCACGAAATAGAAGTGGAGATAACATTCTTTGAATTCTTGCGGATGGTTCTACATTTTGGGACATGGAGGAAAAATGGCCACAATTTAAAGAAGTACCTCGTAATCTCAGGCTTTCATTGGGAGTAGACGGTGTCAATCCATTTGGAGAGCTGAGATCTATTTACTCAGTGTGGCCTGTTTTTGTTATCAAGAATAGCATTCCTCCATGGATGTCAATAAAGAGGGAGCACATAATGTTGTCAATGATTGTTCTAGGTATTTGTTTACATCAATTTTCTTTAACGTAGTAGCATCTCATTTGTCTTATTTATTGCATAATGACTTATATTTTTTTCATTCAATAGTCATGTACATTAATTTATATATATTGCAGTAAAATGGTTATAATAATTATGTAATGTTTATGTTCATTCAACTAGTAAGTACCAAGTTAAAGATATGAATGTATATATTGAGCCTCTTATCGATGAGTTACTAAAGTTATGGAATGGTGTCACTATGTATGACGTCTTTAGACCAATAGGACAAAGACAATTTCAATTCTATGCAATGCTTGTATGGATAATTCATGATGCCCCAAGGCTAACACATTTTTGTGGTATGTTATAACGTTCGACTACACTTTAACAATATTTAATTTGATGAAGTAGATATCATGCATGTTTTTAAAATAATCTATTCATTGTATATAATTAAAAAAATTGACATATTTAATCCAATTATATATCATCTTGCAGGTCTTCAAACAAAGGGAAAATTTGCATGTCCAATTTGTGGTCCAAAGATGAAATCTCATCGTTCAACAAGTTTAGGAAAGCAGGTGTTTGATGAGTATAGGCACTTCCTCCATAGAAATCATAAGTATCGAACTACTGAAAAACATCTTTCAATGGGAAAGAGGAAACTACATCAAAACCACGAAGAATGACACCTCGCCATGGAAGTTGGAATATAATAGAATTAATCATCAAGGTTATACATCGGATCAAATTGTTTATCTATCATATATGATATGTTTTGAATTTATATTTTTATATTGTGTTGTGTTTACTCATGTTGTAATTGACAATGATTTTCGTTGTTAATTTGTTTAACTTATATGCTTCATGAAGGTCGTCAAGGCATTAATGGTTAGCTTCCATAGGGACTGAAAAGTTATCCCAGACAATTTAGTAGGTTGCCCTACTATGAGCAGCTACAAATTGTGCATTTATTTGATACAATGCATATCAAAAATATGACATGAAAAGAAAAAGTTGTCAAAATTTGTAGTGACATTCAGAAGCCAATCATGCAATGAAAAATGTCATTCAATTAAATAGTGATGGAGACAAAATTAATATATGCCCCTTCCTTGTTTATTAATGGAGTAGCAAAGCAATGCTATAAAAGAAGTCATACGAAAAATTTTGATTTCCCACACTGTGATTTGCTAAGCAACATAAACAATATAATAACAAAGAAAGGTGAATTTGGGTCAAGGATGAAAATGCATGATTGGCATACCTTCATTAAGGTAATTATTCTGGTATATTATATACACTTGTATAATGCATGTATTTTTAGTGTATTGTGTTTACTACTTTTGGAAAAATAATGAAAAGATCATTTTATAATTGTTGCAATACATTCTACCTCTATCTCTCCCAGACAACTTTGACAACAATGTCAAGCAAGTTATATATGATCTTGGAAAATAAATGAGGTAAGTAGCGATATTTGTTCAATTCACTGTATACATCTTATAATTGCCATTTGTTTTACTTGTTATGTAATATATTGTATATTTTTGTTAAACTATCAAGTATATTTTATGCCTTGAATCACTTGTAGATGGTTGTCATCTAAAGAAATCCATAAAGAAGATATAAATTATTGGAAGAGAAAAATTCCTCGCCTAATGTGTGAAATGAAAAAGTGTCTACCTTTGACATTTTTCAATGCACAAGAACACTACCTCATACACCAAGTTGAGGAGATTGAATTGTGTGGACTGTACACACAAGGTCAATGTGGATGGTTGAGAGGCACTTGAAATTTTTGAAGGCTTTGGTTAGATAAAGAGCACATCCCAAGGGTTCTATGGTGGAGGGATATATGGTATATCAGACCATGGTGTACATTAGTGAATATCTTCCTAATTTTGCAGCAAAGATCCATTTAGATCGCATTTGGGATCCCAACTCCATTAACAAATTTGAAGGGGAGTACCTATTGGGAAAGGTAGATTGAGGAAAGCGAGGTAATTATAAGATGGTCATGGAGATTAATTGGAATACATTTTACATATAGTTTTTATGTATATTGTACTTATTTAATTTTTTAATCTTCAATATACATCAATTATAAATTAAGGTCGATAATCGTGGTATTTAACTAATTATACATCGTTTGTGAATTTCAATTTATTTTGGTACAGTTGGTCGAGAGTGGGATGCACTACATTTGTACATTTCCAACAATCTTGATTGGATGATGTATGGATTGAACGATGTCAACAATCTGGTCACACATTAACATGGGAAGGTGTGGCTTCATTGGTTAAAGAAGCTCATCGTAATGGAGATTCCAATGTTACACAAAGGAAATTGATTTAGCATATGGTTTAAGAGATAAACAGGTACGTATAAATATATTAATCACCCATATTATTTAATTATTTTTAAGTATATTGATGTATATATATGTTGAGATTGTTTTCTTTGCATACATTCGGCCAAGAATAAATATGTTTATCAACTGACGATATTGCAATAATTTTTACATGTTTGACATATTGCAGGTGAAACACCACAAGGATATGTGGTGCAATGGTCATAAATTTTGAATCAAAATGTTGGATGACATGAAGAAAACTTGTGATTTTGGTATAACTGTAGTCTTTCGGTGACTAATGTTTCATCTAGAAGCAACATACATCCAGAAGTCTCAGAAAATTGATACTATGGGATTTTGGATGATATACTTGAGTGTGACTTTAAGTCCTTTAGATTAATTTTGTTTAGCGTCCTATGGTACATGCTACGATTGAATGAAAATGATCCTGAGAGAACTATTATTGAACATGATAATAGATTTACCATGGTTAATACAAGGTTGATCGAGGGAGCTAGAAATGAGCCCTATGTTCTTCCAAGCCAATGTGAGCAGGTATTTTACTCAGAGGTTCTAGGTAAACCGGGTTGGTCAATTTTTGCTAGACATGATCCAAGAGGAAGGCCGGTAAAGTATAATGTGGTAGAAGAAGAAGATACCAAAGAACTAGAAGATGATGTAGATGATGATCAGGATCAACAGTTAGTTGATGATGTCCCTAACAAAGATGTCGAAGAGGAGGAACTAGATCATGATGATGTAGGATTTAATGTTCATGAAGATGATATCTGTGTGGATGATGACATCGAAACTGATATTGATGACGATGATGATGATATGACCAATCCTTACAATGTCGAATTTGGATCGAATGATACAGAAAAAGAGTTGGATGAAGAAGAAGATAAATGAAATTGAAATGTTTAAGTTATGTGATTATATTATCTATTTGATATTAATTTCTTGATATAATTATATTTTACTTATGTGGTTACATAATTAATTCATGATTTTTTAAATTTTTATTCCATTACATAATTAATTTACTGATATACTTTTTAATGTTTGAAAGGTCAAAATATTAAAAAAATTCAATAGTGATGTTAACAACCTTGAAATTAGTGTGTTTTATGTTTCATGTGATCATAAAAGATTAAAAAGTCAGTTGTAGAGGTGGTTGTTTAGTGGTTGACATGTATGCTGGTTCTTTTTACAATGTAACCAGGTTTGTCTTCTAATCTACCTATGGAATTGCCAATTCCAATTGAAGGTAGCTCGAAGGACTTAGACCAACTGACGAGGTCTTTAAAAGCCTCCTACACTTTAGGCTCTACAAGACCTGGGAGGGTGATCCCTTAATATGTTTACAACCTTTGTGCCATTATTATAAACAACATTAACAATAGCAGATGATCTCACTGAATATCTCAACACGATAAGATAATATCAACTAGAATTGGTTGTTCATAGACAATATCAACTATCTGGAGCGTGAGATAACTAAAAACAATCCATTGTATAAGATATTCAATGATTTGCAATTTTTAGCAAGCTCTAGGAAAATACAAACAAATACTGAACTACACTAATAATTACAACTTAGATCAGTGCCATATATCCATTGCAGGAGTCAAATTCATAAGCATCTAGAGGTTTATAACAGATTTAATACATCACATATAAGATCCCTCGACAATATTGCATTACAATTTCATGGATGCATTCTAACCTAGGACTACTTATCAAATCCTTATACAACACATATCCCTATAATCCCATTCAAGCATTTTATTAATTCCTTGAATTAAAGCTAAAATAGAATCATACACACCACAATAGTGAGATGGATAAAACAACCCTTAGTTATTTCATTCAAAGTTCAGATATGCATGTACAATGGAGAGACATGAGCTTGAATTTTTATTTCAACTCAAATGCTAGTACTGTTATACAACATTAAATCTCTATGAACTCAAAACCTGTTACATAATGACTCAAAACCTAAATTGCATTTCTCTAAAACCATCAGACCTTACAATTCGCTCTACAACTTCACTTAGACTCGACGAAAATTATCTAACTTGCTAACCCTTACTTCTGGCCTTGAAATCCTTTTTATAGAAAATGAAGGAGCAAACAAGCACCAGGCCAGAAAGTACACCTATCACTAGTCAATTAGAGCACCTGGTGATATTCCAAATTTTTTTACAATAGCCACCACCTTGAAAAATATTCTTATTCATCATATCAACTAAAGAATGTTGATGCAAAAAACCACAAGAAAACCACACTGAGAAATCCGTCAACACAAAACTAGAACCGTTGCAACTGTAGCATCTGATCTGCCACTTGTTAGTAGTTCACTCCTTTTACTACTCATTCAAATATTTTGTTACCCAATTTTGGTACTCATCATCAATCAGCCAGTCAAAATTAATTACCTCATCCACCTTGGTATTATAAGGTGTGTATTTTACCGCTACCTGATTCGCATCCCTTTCAAAAGATTCCAAAAATGAGTTGGTACTAATAATTTTGTCCATACAGCTCACCAACAAATCATAGTCTAAGTCATCACAAATTGAATTGATTTGATCATTGATGGCCTCACTTGCTTGAGCTTTCCATTGTTGAAATGACTTGATTTTCCCCTGCTCATCAATTATATTAGGTAACAATGTGTTACCCCAATCATTG
Source organism: Sequoia sempervirens (assembly GCA_007258455.2). Taxonomy (NCBI): domain Eukaryota; kingdom Viridiplantae; phylum Streptophyta; class Pinopsida; order Cupressales; family Cupressaceae; genus Sequoia; species Sequoia sempervirens. Next base: position 31,371 of record VDFB02373467.1, read on the forward strand.
AAATTCTTCACCAGCTCCCTAATCTTCCTACTCAATTCATCTAGTAAGGTTTGAAAACCTTGCAATGATTTTACTAACACATGAGTAGGCTTTAATGATTGGGGCCTATTATTTATATCAAACCTTGAGGCCTTATACATGATATCCAGATCACTGGCCCTAGGGATCCAATTTTCAATTATTGGTATCACTTCTTCCTGATCCCTATCAATATTATTTATTATTGCTAACAACAAAGAATATAAAGAATGTATAGATAGCAATTTTTTATCAACCTTTTCATTTAAATGCCTCAAAACAGTAGTAACAATTTCCTTTTGATTTAAGAGAGATCCCTCATCACTTTTCTTTAATGATGTTTGCAATTCATCATTTTTTTGCAAGAGCTTCTTCTTTGTAGGATCGACATAGCACTTTGTTTCTTCTTCAACTTCCTCTAAAGAAAGGGTGAGGACAGGATTCTAACTGGGAGATATTGGTGTGGAAACAATTGGAGAAGCAGGAGGCACTGACCCTGCTATGGAAGGTAATGTAATGGTTCCTGGAGCACTTGATTTCTCTCTAATCTACTTATACCTAAACCTCCCCACTTCAGTTTGCAACTCAACATTTTTTTATTGCATCTTGTTGTACTCCTCAATCAAAAGGTTATAGTTTTCCATTAAGCTCTTCCTTTAAGCTTCCTCCCTTTCAGTAGTCTTTTGGGCTAATTTGGCCACATTCACAGTCAAATTAGTGGCTTCAGTGGTTGAGGTCTCTGAAGCTCTCTTTATTATCAATCCTCCCTTGAAATTTGGATTAATATCAGAAACATCTAGTTTTCTCCCTTGTGGGGCCAATGCCCAAATTGCCAGAGTGTCATATTCCTCACTAAAAGAAGAGTTTTGCAATGCTGCCTTGACCTCTTCTTTAGAGTCTTGAAAGGGATTCTTAGACTTCATAATAGCATTAAAGGATACTACATCTGTAATGTCCCATTCAGGTAGAATTAATACACCATCCTGACTCACCAGTTTTCTTCCTTCTTCAGGAGTGATGTTCTTGAATTCTTCCATTAATTCAACTTTTACCTCCTCATCATTCTCCTGGTCTGACCTGTCAGGCCTTAGTTCTCTTCTCTGCCTACATTTATCTTGATACTCTTCAAACTTCATTCTCCATACCAATTGCAAGAATATAGGAGTTTTTACAAATGTATTGTCATCTAGAAACTCCTTGCATGCCTCCATTCTTGCATCTTGTACACTTTTACCTTTCATATCTAAATTAGATAAAACTAATTCAGCTGGCCTAGGAGGGGAAGGCATACCAACTTCCATGTCTTGGTCAGTAACAATAATCTCATCCATCAGATCTTCCTGTGGTTGATCAATTCTTTTCCTCTTAGGGCTTGGCTCAGATGGTGGTGATGAGGGATTGTCTTCCGGTGATGATTCTAAATCAATAATTTTGATTCCCCCAGGCATTTTGAATTTTGGACTTGGTTGTGGAGGCACTTTCATAATCTGTTTTTCTTTTCTATCCACTTCTTCTTCATCACTGCTACTATCCTTTTTCCTCTTGTAAATGGGCCACCTTTCCATAGGCTGGTATGTTGGCCTTGTTTCAATTGGTTTGGCACCTTGCTTTTGTACACCCAGACTCAATTCTAAATTTATCTTTTTTTTCCTCAATGTGCCCATAATTTCCTTAAAGTTTCCCATCAGAAAATCAATTTTCTTATGGTGGGACTGAACTCTATAAGTGGATCATATTTTAGATCCATTTTGTGCACAAAATATAGTAGCTTACCATAAGCTATCCATTTCTCCTTGTTCAACTCTTGTCTATTCAAATCAAATTCATTTCTAATCAAGTCTTCAGGTAAATTGAACTCATGCACAAATTTTCTAGCTTTTATTCTTTGTCTGAAAAGAGCAAAGAAACCCTCAGGATCATGTTGTCACTTTGATCCACACCTCAAATGGTAATCATTAAAGAAATTATCAAAATGTGTCTAGCCTCCCTTTGAAAATACAAAATCAGACACCACTGTATAATCTGAGAAAAATGTTCCCTTACCCCTTCTAGTGAGGTTGTCCTCATGAATACAACCTATCTGCCACATAACTACTACAAATCCTATTCTTGGTTGCACATTGTATGGCAGTATATGTGGGGCTCCCTGAAAGCCATATACTCTCAAGACAATGCTGATTGGGTATGGGATAATGTCACCCCAGTTATGGTAAACCTTCAATTTTGGCTTCCTCTCCTTTGGGCTAAGGAAATCATGTAATTCCTTAGGGATCCTAGGTATATTCACCATTAATCTATCCCTTAATCTAGAAGCAAAGCAATTATCAAATTGCACATAACTAGTGCTTTCCTTATTACAAGATAAATCTGCAGCCCATATCTGTACTGGAAATTTTTCTCCATCAAGTGATTGCCTTAATTTCATCCTCTCAGAGAAAAATTTAGCATTCTTAAACAAAAAAATATGCATTAGCATAGAATACCAAAAGAATTGAATGTCGGTATCATTAATTTTCAGCTTTGATAGCCCTTCATGCATCCTCTCAGCCAAGAAAGAAGCGAAGTCATAGGTCACAGAGAAGTTAGAGTGTTGTATTTGCACCCCCATGAACATATAAGCAATGGGAATTACCATACCAGGACTGAAACGAAAAATATGACATAAAGAATAGAAAGTGGCTAGGAAATGGTTTGCAAAACAATTTAATTTGAAAGGTTCCAGGTCACTAGGGCTGATATGAAACTTTGAGCCTCCTGCCCTAGCCAGATGAGGTGGAAGCAACCTTACTCTAAAAAGATATTTCAGCTTTGCATACTCCTGCTTCATTTCCTCAAAGTTGATAGGAACCAAGTCTTCGCTCGGTTCACTCAAGTCAAAAATATGTTGAACCTCTTCTTTGTTAATGCTCAATAGAACATTTCCATCATTGTCCCTGATTATCTGTGTAACAGGGTCATATCTTGCAGCCACTGTCCTAAGCAATTCTACATCAAGGAATACATTTGGTACCACCGGCTTCCCCATATCATACATCCATCAATTTGAAAAAGGGTGAGGAAAATTCCTCTGTCCGTACCACAATCTAAACAATTCCAAGCCAATGAGGGGAACCCTAGCATTGGCAATGTTGGAGCAATTATACACTAACCCTTCCCCCAGGATTTTCCCTCACACTAGGACCAATCCCTTCCTCCTATCATCCGTTGACAAGGGAAATTGATCCAAGAAATCGTCATACAATTTTTGTTTCAAATATTTAGTCTGGCCAGAAGGTTGCTTGGGTGGCGCCATCTCGAACAAACTAGGGCTTCTTTATAACGTTATAATTTAGATAGCTAGGACTAACCAGAGATAGAAAATTATAGGACAAAACACTGCAATTTATCACAACTATAATTATACTATAGCCCTAACCCATTCATCAACAAGCTCACAGCACATCTAGCTAATCCTTTCCCAAATTTAAATGCAAAATGACTAGGAGGCACAAAAAATAAACTCATGGCTTTGTTTGCAGAACTCCCAAATTTTGGTTGTAGAAACTCGCAATTCTACCTTCAGCTCTGAAACTACTCCACAAAATAGTTGAATGCTTTGTGATACAGACCAAGCAGGAAAATTGATTTTAGTGTCAATCAAATTATGCAAGCAAGTGTCTCATCTTCCATTAAAGCTCAATTTTGTACTACACGAACGACTCCAACCATATTTGATTTTTGACTTGATGAAATCATCGATGACCACCTTCAAAACAAGCTGACACAATTTTCAACACGGCGATAAGGGGCCTACCTTACCATACACTATGAAGGAAGTCCATGTGGCGGTTGCCAACGATATCGCAATCCTGAAACATCTGATCGCACGATGGCGTGCAACCGTTGATCCTGAGCATCAATGATCTTGTTCCTTTAACATAGTTTCCAGCCATGTTGTTAACCTTCGAGCAGCTTTTCCAATGAGATTATAACATATCCGTCAATTTAGAACATGTTCATCTCAAGAACACTTTAGTAATCTACCCCTTAATACATTTAAAGTCAGCTAGTGTTTCCTTTACTCTTTAGGCTTCATCGGATGAGACACATGGTGCCCGCCTATGATTTTGTAATCAACCCAAGCACCATTGTGGGATGGCAGGGAATGGATTAGATCAAATGGCAGTTGGTCAGCGATAGCACAAATTTGATCCCCCAGATAAGACACATGGCGCCTGCCTGTGATTTCACAATCCTTCAATTCTCGATCACGGGATCGCAGACACCGTTGATATCTGCGGGAAATAGATCAACGACAACACTAAATCAACCTTTGCAAAATAAAACATTCATTAAAAGGAGAAGTGGGCATTACTAGGCAGATGACAAAAAATAACATAAGTTTTAGGAAATAAAACCCTACAGAGGAAATAAAGTATTAAAATCAAAGTTGGGTTTTAATTTTAATCTGGTGACGTAAGCCTAAGCCATTAACCCCAATGGTCATGTCATCGATGGCTTATCCAAAGCCTTTCATTAAATACTAATTGTGCAATGTGTAGGTTTTTTAGATTTGAAGATATGGGAGATCTCTACTATACCCTGCCAACTCGTAGACCTAAGGTGTCACCCTGTTATTTGGCACAAGGTCAGCAAAAGGCAGATGTGTGTCTTGTATTGAATGTGGGGCCCAATCTCCACTATTGAGCTCATAACCCATGGTTTTAGATTGACAACAAAGATCAAAAGCTAGTCGATGTGTAGCTCCAGCCATTCAGTTTGCAAAGTGCATAGGACCTGCCGACATGGGAGTTGGTTTCTGAGATGGATTAATGTTATTGGTCATGAGGAAGGTGAACGATACTTAGTTGGATGTCAAACCAAGTTAGCCCGAGATAAATTTTTTGATCTGCCAACTCTACAAGAGATCAGCGGGCAGTATTCAAAGTTGGAAAATGACACATGGTGGTCATTTTATCATACAACTGGTGAAGAATTAATGAATTATTCCTTGCTTGTGTAGTCACGTTGATCTCAATCTATGTGAAGATGTTGTTGTTGGCAATCATGAAGGGTGATCTTTGGATTCTCATGCAGCTCTAGTTAAATGGTGATAGTACATACGCTGCCAAATTGCCATGTTTGCACATGCATTTTTACTAAGCATTGATGAAGGTTGCCATTACCTCGCACAATAAATACAAGAGGAATTAACTAGTAATAGTGTCATTCCTGCAGCAGTTAGAGCACTTTGTGGGCTGAGTCTAATCAAGTTTGAGTGCTTTTATGAGAAGAGAAAATGAGTAATTCAGTAAGGAGGTCTATTCTTTTGAGCTCACAAAAACTCGGTCCTGCTATTCAGGAAGGTGCTTTGGTTGACAAGCCTAGGCTTGTGCCCACTAGATGCAGTAGAAGGTTGCAATTCTAGGACGTTGTTGCTCAACTGGTAGATGACAAAGGAAAGAAGTTGGCGGTGTGCTCTATTACTAGTGTCGGTAGGAAAATAAGGTATGGGCATGGCTCCTCTGGATGCCAACACTCACCCATTGACCTTACGAGCAACACTTTTGATGATGTAACTAAGACCGAATTAGACTATTGTCGGTATTTACCTCACTTCAATCACGGTCTACCCTCTGATGAGGAAGTGATATTTGTGGTGCCATTGGTTGTTAAAACCCCAAGTGGACGGACTAGAACCGTATTGGGAAAGGACAACAAAAGAAGAGGAGGTTAAGGTTCTACCGTATTGGGCAAAAACTAGAAGCGGGCATGTATACCGGGGTCTGAGTGTTGGTAAGGGTAGGGTGGCGGGTAAATAAGAAGTTGTTGTGGTTCCTTCATGGCAATTTGGTTGCCTGGTTTTTTTGCATGGATAGCGACAAGGGGATTTTGATGACAATTTGTGTTCCCTTTTCTTTTAGCTTTCCCCAATTCGTGCACCAGTATGTTTTGCAGATTCAACGTGTGGGAAGTTTTGAAATGAAAGTCAAATGCAATGGATATTTCGTTCAAATGAAAATTTGTGGTCAAATTACATTTGAGCCTGAAGCTTGTTGCTCCCTTATCTTATAAAAGGGAATTCAAGGCTCATTTGTAGGGAGAGAACTGATGAAATCTCTAGCTAGATTTTGAGTTGAATATATGGGAGAAAGATATATGTCCTCTGATGAGGAAGTGCTATTTGTGGTGCCATTGGCTATTAAAACCCCAAGCGGACATAATAGAATTGATAGCTTGTTTTGAATTTTGGATGAATATATGCAAATTATCTTAAATTGTATGCAGATATGACTTATAAGCATGAATAAACGTATAATTCTAATATATTTTCTCTCCTTATGTGGATTTGAGTGAATTTTGAGTGAAATGTTAATGATGTTGTCATTCTTCTTTTGAGAATTTATTCAATTGTGTGTCTATGTTTTTTTCTTTGATTCAAGAAAATCAATTAAATGCTTAAATGGAGTCATAAGTTTACAATTATTTACAAAGGATTTGATAAGTAGTAATATATCAGAGAATTAAGCTCCATAATGCAAGGTATTATATGAGTAGTCCATTCTATTAAATTCTTGGGTCATTTCTACTAATGGTAAATGGGTAACTAAATATTTAACTGATGAAGAATAAAAGAATAATATGTAAATGGGTCACTCACTCTACTCCCTCTATCTCTCTCCCCTAAACCCTAAACCCTTAACCCTTAAACTCTAAACCCTTAATATTAGGTGTGTATTAAAACAATATAAAAGTATAAATTTTTGGAGTTCTACTTAGGAATTGAATGATAAATGACGATGAATGGGAAAATCTAAGGCACTTTAATATTTTCAACTAAAAATTTAGAGTTCAATTAGGATTAATGTTCACTTAGGGTTAGGTTTAGGGTTCAATGAATGTTTAATTTGGGTTAGGATTGAGGATGAGGTTGGGGTTTAATTAAGGTTATGAATTCAATAAGAGTTCAAAAAGGGTCAAGGTTGGTTAGGGTTGGGGTTAAGGTTCAATTAGGATAAGAATTAGTGTTAGGGTTAGGATTAGAGTTCAACTATAGTTCAAAGTTAGGGTTATGGTACAATTAGGACTAGTGTTCAATAAATGTTCAATTAGGGTTAATACTTAATTAAGGTTAGTTTTAAAAGTTCAATTAGGGTTTGGGTTAGGGTTGGGATTATGAATCAAGTAGGTTTGGGTTAGGGTTTGATTAGAGTTAGGTTTAGGGTTTAGTTAAAGTTAGGGTTAGGGTTAGGGGTAGAAATTCAATTATGCTTAGTGGTCGATTACAGGAATAGATTTAGTGTTCAATTAGGGTAGGGTTAGAGTCCAAATAGGGTTAGGGGGTGTTGTCACCAATAGTGGTTTACAATTCTGAGAGGAACAAATTTTAGTTGAAATCACATATTTTTAGAAAATATAATGATTTAAGCCTTAAAAAGTTCCATTTTAAGGATTCCAATTGAAGAGGTTTGATCAAATCACCTTAGATCAAACCCCCTTGGATAGAACCTCGCTAGTTTTAAACCATACCTATAAATGCGTCTCCTTTACACCTATCAAAATGCTGATAAAAAATCACTTTTGATTTAGATTTTGGGGATCAAATGAATTCATTTAAAAATTTATTTCAAAATGATTATGGGTATTTCTTAGAACAATCTATCCAATGAATATAATTTTAATATGTTTTGGTTTTGTTATGTATTTGTTTTTTAAGTTTTATTAAACATGGGTTTTTCATCGAAAATGAATTTCTTTGTTCTTCACATGTGGAAAAATAGAAGATTATAGAAAAAAATTGAAAAATATGAGTGCACCAGATATTGAAGTCCCTTGCGATCCAACAAAAATAATTAAAATTAAGGGTACGGTATATACAAAAAAGTTCGTGTTATACGGTGTATTTAATGCGAGATTGTAATTAGTTTGACTTTTGAAACTTGATTGAAAAAATATTGAATAAAAACTATCTAACCAAGTGGAAGCACTGAATATCAAGAGTTACAAATCTAAATTTGGAAAAGAATTAGAATTTTTATCATTTATGGAAATAAAGTTATCATAGTTATACGATTATTGCATCACACTTTTTTTTTAAAAATATTGTTTTGAAAAAAAAATCTGGCCCTGTGGGGAGATGGAAAAAGAAGTGCAATTTGATTCCAAAAATTTTGAAAAAAATATTTTTAGAATCTACAGACAAAATTTGATGAGACTCTAGTTTGTACCATCTTCAAATTCCTCATAGTTTAGCTATAGGTGCCGAATGTGAACATTTAGTTAAAAATAATAATTTCAGTGTCCAATTTGGCCAAAAATTGTAAACCACTATTATGGGATCACCCTTAGGGTTTAACTAGGGTTAGGATTAGAATAGAATAAAGTTTTGTGTTTAATTATGATATCTAGAATTTAGTATAATTTTAGAAAATGAAATGATTTGGACACAAAGAAAAAAAATAGAAAAGTTGATTTTATATAGATCTTATTTCTTAATTTATTCTAAAATTATAATTAATAATTGTTTAATTAATTTAAAATGAATATTTAATTTAATTTAATTTAATTCTATTAGATAATTAGTAAAACTAAATAGATAATAAATATTTTATGGATTTTAAAAATTAGAATTTAGTTTAATTTTATTTGTAATGTCAAATATTAAAATTTTAGATTGAAATACTTAATTGATTTTAAAATATTTATAATTAATGTTCAATTTATAAACTAATATTAAGACATTAATAAATATAACCTACGACATAATGTATTAAAGATGCATCAAAGTATTTATCATTCCTTCGGCTTCACCGGACGAGACACGTGGCGCTCGCCCATGATATCGCAATCAATAAAGAACTCGCAACTTTTTATCACGCGCTGGCGGGCAACCATGGATCTCAACCATCGACAATACTGTTCGTTAAACACAATCGCCAACCTTGTTATTAACCATCGAGCACCTTTCTACTGAGATTATAACATATCCATTGATTTAAAACATGTGCATCTTATAGTTGCTTTAGAAACCCGTGACATAATGTATTAAAGACCCATCAAAGTATTTAACATTCCTTTGGCTTCACCGGATGAGACACGTGGCGCTCGTCTGTGATATCGCGATCAACTGGTGGGGTCATCATGGGATGGCGCGGAACAACTGAGATCACATGACGATTGATCTACTGCCATACGAACTTGTTCCTCTACAAAATAAAAACATTTATTAGGGGAGAAAGCCTAGTAGTCGTGCAAGGTGCAAAATAAAAACATTTATTAGAGGAGAGGGTGCACTCAATCGTGATGATAATACCCATTCTTACCACATATTTATTCTATACATTGTAAATAAACAGTCCAAATGTAAATAAAGAAAGATATTTATACAATCCAAGAAAATAAGTTAAAATGTATTTAATAAAAAATTATATATCAATTTGTTTTTCTTTTCTAGATGAATTAAGAATATGATTTAAAATATTTTAATTCAAATGACATAAATGATAAATTGAAGTGGGAAAACTTGAATATTATTTTAAAATTTTGAGGTTTCATATTTATATGTGTGAGATTGATCTAATATTCCAGAAAATGAATGTTAAATAATCATGAAAAAAATATGCATAAAATGAATGTAGAAGTAAAATTATATTTGCATATATTCATAAAATAAGATCTAATAAACAAAAAATATATGCAATTAAAAATAAAGGAAAAATAATTCAACCCAAATTTAGATAAGAGATAATTAGATTATATGATAACTTTAAGGCTAGGGTTAGGGTTTGATTAGGATTAGTGTTCGCTTAGGGTTATGATTAGAGTTATGAATCTATGATTAGGGTTCAATTAGGGTTATGATTAGAGTTATGAATCTACAATTAGGGTTCAATTAATGTTCACTTAGGGTTTCTTTCTTGGGAGAAGTTTATTGAATGGTAAGTGTATTTTATAAAATTAATATGTCAAGAATTAATTTTAGATAATACTACATGTGATTTTTCATATGGTATTAAATTTTAGATTAAAATTGATAATAATTTCCTTCCTTCTTTTGCATTGTAAGCTACCATAATATATGGCCTTAAAATCTATTCATATTTTGATCTTTTAAAACTATACAACACTATATCCAACAAAAAAAATTGTTATGCATTTTTTCCAAGCACAAATCCTTAGAATTCTTAATGTGTTACTTAGGTTAATTCTTTATTGCAATAAATAAATACACACTAATATATATATATATATATTATGGATTTGAGGGAAAATATTAAAATATTTATATATATAGAAAAAATTTAATGCAAGGGATTCAAGTACATAACTTGCTTTTGTTAATGTCGATGAAGATACAAATCTTGATGAAGTGCCAGATTTGATGACATGATATAAAAAACTGGAATATCTTTTCTCTATGTGGCACTTGAAATTTTGTACAAAACTATAACTAACTCTACATAAAATTTGTGACTTTGGACCTATTTTGCATCAATAAATATGAGCTTTGACACATGCCTCCTAATCTAGCATACAATATGTACTTAAATGCTCAAAATAGTTGGGAGTAGTGTTGAGATTGGTGGATATTTGGGAAGGTCAATGCTTCACCCTTTAATCTCTCCTATAGATAGGAGTAGAATGAATATATACAGCAGGACCATCGTCAGGGCAAAGACAAAAAGAGGATCGAGATCGAGAGATCGAAAGATAAAATCGCGTTTCAATCAAGATCGGATCGATCGAAAATCAGAAGATCGATCGAGGCGCGTCAGGTCGGGCGTCAGGACAGGATCAGACATAGGGTATAGAGGGAGGAGCAAAGAGATCGGGGGGTGATGGGGAGAGATAGAGGGAGGGAGAAAGGGAGAGAGATATGTAGAGGGAGAGATAGAAGATGGGGAAGAGGGAGATATATGTAGAGAGGGGGAGAGGGGGAGAGAGGGAGAGTGAGAGGGGGAGGCTAATTTTTAGTTTAAATTCTATAAAATATTCAATAAATAATAATATAAATATTATAAAATTATATAATTTATTATTTTAAATTACTATATATTTTATTTTTTGAAAATATATGATTTTAACAATTTCCTATATGTATTTGGTATTAAAGGATTTTTTACATATTTTAACTATTCAGTATAATACAAATGGAAATATGGTTAATAATTTGAATTAACTGGCATAAGTGTGTAAAACATGCCGAGAGTTATCTTTATGAAGATGCCTATTGACTTGAAAAAATGCTTACATTTTCATGAATATGAATTTGGAAAGAAATCAATTTGATTTCATTATTGTTTGTGTCATTGTTTATCTCAATTCCCATAAATAAGGGTACACATTCAAATTTGAAATCATACCAACTTGTCTATAACAACAATCAACCAAGAACAATAAATTTAAAATCAAAAATATTCATCAATCATTAGATTTAGTATTGACCTTTTGTATAATGTATCTGTTGAAAAATAACTTTTGTATAATGTGTGAAAACTTAACATCATCTTGTTTTTCATGCTTCAAAATGTTCAATTCTTTTTTTTTTGCACCCATAATTTCTTCTGCCACTTCTTCAAAAGTTGTAATCCAAGTGAATGAAATATGGCCTTGCACTTTGCATTGAAGTATATATTTATAATCACATTCAGGGAAAGTTTTATAACATCTTCCACAATACCACTGACCATTTTCATTAGTGTTTACCTTCTTTCTGTAGTGCCTATCTCCAATTTTCAAGGTGCATGTTGTATAACAAAAAATTTCTACCTTAATCAAAGATAAGGTAGCTTTTACCACTATCCAATAAGGTTTACCAGAGTTGGCAAGGTCTTGATCCTATATTTGTGAGATACTAGGGTTAGGAACAAATAGGGTTTAGGTTAGGGTTGGGGTCCAATTAAGGCCGGAGTTTAATTAGGGTTAGATTTCAATTAGGGCTAGAGTTTAATTAGGGTTAGGGTTAAGGTTAGGGTTTGGGCTAAATTAGGATTAAGGTTCAATTAGGATAAGTGTTCACTTAGGGTTATTGTTAGGCTTAAGATTGGGGTTAATAGTAGGGTTGGGATTTAGATTGGGGTAGGATACCAAAAAATTGTTAAAAAGATAAGATAACATAAAATTATAAATGAAATTAATCATATTAATTTCATAGTTAAAAGATAATTCTATGGATCTTTGCAAATGCCACATATATATAATAATCTTTAAATCTTTATTTAAAAATAAATAAATTATATTTTATAAACTTATACATTAAATTTTTTTTTTTTTTAATATTTAAGTTATACTAAAATCTAAGATGTTCAATATTGATTATTATTTTTAAATTATAATATTGATTAAAGATATATAATTATATTTATAAGATTTAAATTCAATAATGAACTTAGAAAATATTAAATCAATCAAAATTGTTTCTATTATCGAAAATACTATATAAATTAAATTATAAACTATTATAATATAATATTTAAATTTTAAACCAAATGTTAAATAATTCAAATGTTAAATTTTTATAATTAAAAACTTACCTTTTAATGATGTTAGTAAGTTTTTTAATTAAAATTAGTTTTTCAAGCATATTAACATACCTAGATATATTCACCAAAATCTATTATCTATTATTGATTATGTAATTTTGTATGTATAACATATTTAAAAATAAATAAAAATATATTTTTGAAAAAAAAATATATATTTAAAAAAATTAAACAATATATTTTTTAAATTAGAAATATTTTGAATGTATTCAACTATCAAAATATGATTTTTTTTTTAATATACCGCTAAAATAACTAATAAAAAATATTAAAGAGTTTATATATATTTGTTTAATATATTAAAAAAATGTTTTATATTATAAATATTTTATAAATAATTTATAAAATATTTTTTAAATATATTAAACAAAACATATATAAAAGTTTAATTGTTGTATGTGGGCTCGAAAATTAAAAATGTGAGGGTTACGAATTAGGTTATTTTTTGCACGGAAGGCAGGCTATTGGCGATGGCACGGGATGGGTCTTATCATTCTGACAGCTGACAGACCATTAGAGGCAGGCATGCCATGGATGGGCATACCATTTTGTATGTTGCGTAGCCTGCTCTTGACTTGACTAGTTGCCCTAATTTCTCCGCTTTTGCTCATTTCTAATGAATTTCACCCTCAGCCTTGTCAAATATTTCATTTTAAATGTTTTGCTTTGGAAGCAATGAAACATTTAAAATATATCACACAAAAATTTCCTCGGGGCCCACCTTGTATAGTCCATGTGGCACCCGCCTGTGATTTCACAATCAACCAAAGCACCATCGTGGGATGGCGAGGAACGGCTCAGATCAAAGGACAATTGATGAACAATCATGCAAATTTGATCCCCTAGATGGGACACATGTCATTTTCCCACAATATCACCATCCTACAATTCTCGATCACAAGATGACGAGCAACCATTGATCTTAAAGGCATTTTGATCGACGGCAACGCGAATTTCATCCTTCTAAAAAATAAAACATTCTTTAAAGGGAAAGGGGACATTACTAGGTGGATGGAAAACAACGACATAAGTTTTTTTAAAACCATTCAGCACAGGGCCAACTAGGACTTAGGAAAATAAAACCCACGAAGGAAATAAAATATTAAGACCAAAGGGACCAGGCCTAGACAAAATGATGGGGCATAAGATGTTTTTAAAACCCTTCAAAAAAGGTAACGGTGAAATAGATCCCAACCAAGGCATTAGGTAAACACAAGGTTTTAAGATGAAGATAAAGCTAAAACCCCTGCCCTAAGAAATTTTCCAACACCGTGAAATACCAGTGACATAAGGCAGGGCATGAGCGAAACATTAGGAACAAAATTTGAAGTTCCATTAGTACAAGCATTGGATAATTTTATATTAATAGTTTGTCCTATCACAAATATAAAAGGTGAGCACAATAAACAACATGTATTTTCCCATTAAATGTGAAGGATTTTCAAAAAGTTTTAGTGTTCAACTATTGGTCCATTTTTGTTTAGTATAAGTTGTATTTTAAATTATTATGTGTTGTTTTTATAACAACAAATAGATTTTGTGTTCAACTATTAGTCCATATGTGTTGAATATAAAAGGTAGAGATATCAAAGATTTATGGTTATCAATAAGTATTTGTTCCACTTAGGTTGTATATTAATTTTAATCTAAATAAAAATATGATATTCTACAAGCAACAAATGATATTTTTTGGTTCAACAATGGGGGTTCCATGATTAAGTTTGGTCAAACCTTTAAAAGATCAAATTTAGACCTCCTCAAAGATCTGCCGATGTGGTGAGTTGCATGATGAGTCACACCTCCAAACCTTAGTTATAGATAAATAAGAGACTAGTCTAAATTTCAAAAAAAAATGAAGGTTCTATGATATTCCAATCAATTGCTACATGCTGAGAAAGTTAGCCTGCACAACTACTGGGCCCTCTCCCCTAGAGGAATAAAGGGACATCACTAGGTTGATGACAAACAATGAC